>CAUJNA010003660.1:1859394-1884657 GCA_963377175.1 Effrenium voratum | reverse complement strand
ACACGCACACGCACACGCACACGCACACGCACACGCACACGCACACGCACACGCACACGCACACGCACACGCACACGCGCACACACGGACGGACGCCCGCCCGCCCGCCCGCCCGCCCGCCCGCCCGCACGCACGCACGCACGCAAGCACGCACAGACGCACGCACGCATGCACGCAGGCACGCGCGCGCGCACGCACGCAGGCGCACGCGCGCGCGCACACGCATGCGCGCAAGCACGCACGCAACCACGCGCGCGCGCACGCATGCACGCGCGCAGGCCCGCGCGCCTGCACGCACACGCACGCACGCCTGGGCCAGTTGCCACGCAAACGGCATGTCAAATCAAAACGTTTCCTTTTTTGCGGTAAAAGCTCGCATTTTCGTGTGTTTTTTCCAGTGTTTGAAGGCTGGAGCAGGACGCCCTGTGGAAGGCAGCTCCCAGCAACATCCCCCAGCATCACCCGCAGTAGCTCAGGGAGCGCCTGCGTGTCCGACGCAGAGTCGGTTGTAATCGACTGAAGCAGAGGGAAGCCAAGTGAAGCCAAGGGAAGACAACACGAGCAGATTGAACAACCCACACCTGTTGACCTGGCGCTGCACAGTGTCGCCAGGCATTTTGCAAGCGCAGTTTGTCAGTTTGAAGGGGAGCCGAGTGATCCCAAGGGACGCCGCAGACAACATGAGCAGGATTGAACAACCCACAGCTGTTGACCTTGTGCTGCACAGAGTGGCCATGCGTTTTGCCAGTTTTTTTTCTCTGGCGCACCAGAGCGTAGCTCGCTGCAAATGAAACAGAGGGAAGCCAAGGGAAGCCAAGGGAAGCTAGACAACACGAGCAGATTGAACAATCCACGGCCCAGGCAGTGTTGTCCTCGTGGCACAAGCAACGTCAGGTTTCACTCAGCAACTGAAAATGTTCGTTGCACAAGCAGCATCATGTTTCACACAGCAGCCACCAATAATGTTTATCGTGCTTGCAGCAACATGCTTCACGCGGCAGCTCGTGATGATGTTCGTCGCAGTCGCAGAAGCAGCAACATTTCTCGCGCAGCAGCTTTCAAAAACATTCGTCGCATTAGCAGCAACATGTGTCACACAGCAGCTTCTGAAAACGTCAGTCGCGCAAGCAGCAACAAACAGCCACGTCGGACTAGCAGCAACATGTGTCACACAACAGCCAGCAAGAACATTCGTCGCACTAGCTGCAATGGAACTTTTTTGTCGCATAGCCTTTCAGGCCATGTTACAATGGAGGAAACCAGTAACAGCAGGAAGCAAGGTCAACTTCACGAACGAGCCTTTGGGTTGGCGCCAGGTAGGTAGTTGGAAACCAGCTCTGCGGGCAAGCCAACCAAACCTGTCGTCGAGGGTTGTTGCAATAGTCTGGTCTCACCTGAACGTGGCTTGTCTCTTTCACTGTAAGCCACGAAAAAAAACATGAAAACACCCTGGGGATGTCACATGTTGCGCATTATTGCTGGCCGAATTGCGGCGCTTCTCTTGCAGCAGTTGCAGCTCGCAGCTCAGACTTGTCCAAACTGTTTGACAGCTGGAGCCGCCGCATGAAACGTGCCAACAGGCCGAAGCCACATGCGCAGAGTCAAGCATCACATAGCGCTGGAAGAAGGGGAAAGTTGCCCGCGGGGCGCTTCTAAATCACTTGCGCGTCCGGCCATGGAAAAGGAGCTGCAGGCTGGTGACAGTTGCCCATGGGGCGCTGGCAAGTGATTTGCCTGGCGCACGGACTGTCGGAGCACAAGGTGCAAGAGCAGGAGCAGCGCATGGCGGGTGGGGCTGGGCACAGAGCCGGGGGTGTAGTTGTGGCAGCTCCTGGAGATGGCTGGTGCCTCTTCCACGTGGTGGCAAGGTACGGGGAGAGGACTGGAGAAGGTGCTAGGCCGCGCTGGTGTCTGCGCGCTGCTGCGGAGATGTACTTGCAGGCGCTCGGGCGGCTGCGGGCGGCGCTGGCTGGACCAGATGCCGCAGCAATTGAGGCAGCCTGCGTGCCAGAAACAGAGGCGGAGTTGGAGCGACACCGAGACTTTGTTCGACGGCGCGGCGGCCTGGACCAGTGGAGTAAGGTGCTGGCCGTGGTGGAGCAGCCTAACGGTCTGGGCTCCTTCCATCATGGAACCGGCGCAGAACACCCAGCAGTTCGACGTCGATGCTACAGTATGGAGCGGCGTCCCTGACGCGAACTACTGGGCACGAACTCAGACTCGCGTCACGGACGAAGAATGCCGCGCGGCAGTGGCTCGGTGGCTGCTGCACCGAGAGATCGGAAACGATCTGCTCAGCTCAGCCCAGTGGGGGTGGGAGCCAGCAAGACGTGGACCACCCTGGAAGACAGACATCCACCTCGCCGAGCAAGTGGCACGCATGCTGCGGCCAACACCGCTGCTGCCGCCGCCGCTCCCGGCAGCATGTGTGCGCCTGCCTCAGGAATAGTCTACCCTGCCGCGCATTGTGCGTTTGCAGGCTACGCTTGGTGCAGCGAAATGCAGCCATGTCAAGAGGCCTTGGACGATGGAGCGTGGGTGGTGCAAGACTTAGACTGGACTTTTCTGAGTCCTCCTGCTCCGCCAAGGAGAACACGTGTCTGTGGATTCACTTGGCCGCGTGCCACTGGGACAGCCTGTGTGCCGGCCAGCCAGGGCAGGAGTGGTGGCAAGCCAAGAGCCGGCATGGGTTGGAGCGTGGCGCACGCAGTTTCAAACAGGAAACGCGTGGCCCTGGTGTGCGCCTGTTGCGCGGGAGCGCAGCCTGGAGGTCAGCGCGTGACCGTGTCGACCGAGAGCTTTGCCGCCAACTGGAGCTTGACAGAGCACATGCGGAGGTACGGCAAGCGTGCAGCCGTGAAAGATCGGCTTCCGGAGCCGGATTGGCAGCTGTCACTGCCGCCCGATCTGTCCGACGGGCAGCGGATTCTGTGCTGCCCAGAAGACCGCATGTGTGCTGCGTGTCCAGCCACGCAAGAGCAACTGTGCGCAGAGCGCAAGCTGCCACTGTGCCGGATATGCTGGAGCCGCACGCGGCAGAGCACGTGCCCGCAAGTCCCGCAAGCTCTAGCCAACGAGGCCGCGGCAGCGTGTCCCGTATGGACGTCCATGGTAAATTTTGGCATAGAGGAAGATCGCGGGCGCCTGATGGAGAGCTGCTGCTTCAGCGTGCCTTGGGAGGAGATCTACGGCAGTCTCCACCGCTTGTGGGCGGATGCTGTCCTGCAGCAGCTGCCGCACTCCGAGATCGTGGAGTGGGTGGCCGGTGCAAAAACTGCGACCGTGGATCGTCGTGAGGCTGCTAGAGCACCTTATCGACAGCGGGCATCCCATGTGTGAGGGGCCCCAAAAGCTTTGCCCGGTTTGCGCCTTCGCGTGCGTGGTGAGCTTGGCCAGCTGCACGATTTCTTGCACGTCTACGTCGTGCATCTGGGAGCTAGTGTAGTCGGACGACAACACGTGCTTCAGGCGTGGCATGCTTTTTCTGCCCTCCGCCGCTTCGGTCCGCTTCCTCCGGCGCCATCGGGGCACACTGCATGGTCACCGGCGACATTTCTTCTTTGCCGTACCTGCTGAACACTCGCTGCTTCAAGCTTTCTTTGGGCGCGGCCTTGTCTGCCCATGAGTGGCAAAATCGATTCGTCAGCTGGGCGTACCCTTTCAGCTTGCCCGCGCCAGTGAGCGGTCCGGATTTCCCGTCCAAGTCGCGGGACAGGAGCAGTGAGATTCGCAACTCCTGGGACCTGGTGATTGGGGTGCGCCGCATCACGATGAAGCGGCATTCGGTGTGGCACTCCGACCTATGGCGTCGGCTCAAAGGCGAGCGGGCCGAGCTAAAGGCAACTCCTGATCACGCGTGGGTGGAAGCCGCGCAACGCCTGTACAAAAAGTTGCAGAAAGGGGTGCGCGCCGTGCGCCGCACTGTGTGCAAGCCAATCAACTAGTACGCCAAAGACTTGACGCTGCCTGAGCAGGAGCTACTGCGGGAAGTGCGGCGCACGCAGCAAACCATGCCGGGGACGGTGGAGGTCCGCCGCCGCATCGGCCGGTTCTTATTCGGGAGCTAGGCGAGCTTGTCGCCCACCACGCGGCACAACGGCCTCTGCCTCAAGTTCTCGCGGTATCGCCGCGCAGACCCGGCAGCAACAGGCATGTCCGGGCCATGGTTTGCGCGGGACTCGCCTCGGGTGTGGGAGGCTGATGTCCAAATCCAGCTACCGAATTATGACGCCCGGCGAGAACTGACGGCCAGAGACCCGTGGGCGGTTGTCGTCGCCTTCCAGGCCATGGTGCGCTTTCTCGGCCTGCGCATGTGCTTCCGATGCCCAAATTGCACGTGCCGCGATCAGACAGGCCATGGGTTTCACGTGACGGGCGGCGTGCTGGGCCTGGTCCACGCCACGTGCGGCGCGATCGAGTACCAAGCCAACTCGACACCGCACTTTCACTGCAACGTGCACTTGGCCTGCGTGTGGCAGCAAGCCGCTGCAGAAACTTGCCGATCAGCTGCAGGCCGAAGTGCTGCGCGCGGCAGAAGTGTTCGACTTTCAGCAGTGGCTGCGTTGTGAGGAGCATGTTCTGCACGATAAGCACCAAGCCGAGGTGCAGGCGGTGGAAAGTTGTGGCTGCAAAATTCCCGCGGCCCAGAGAAGGATGCTTTGTGCCTGTGGCCCGGCTTCCTACTGCAAGACACGCAGCCGAGTGCTTGGACGCAAGATCGCGCAGAACAGGCGGCAGCCGCGGATGCGGCAGCCTACGACGCAGCCGTGCAGCAAAAGCTGACGCGTCAGCAGCATCACGTGCACCCTGTGGAGTGCCTCGCAGCAAGCCCGCTTGCCGCTGCCAGCGTGCCGCAAAAAGAACGCCCCGAACACATGCAAGCGCGGCTTCCACCAAGTATTTCACGGGGTACTTGCAAAAATTGAGCTTCTTGGACACGGCGAGGGCAAGGAGCTGCAGCGATACAGGCAAGTAGTCAACCGGGTGCGGAGACCTCGAGTTTCGTTGCTCTGTCCGACCAGTCACGGAAGAGTTCATGCTGGCTGGCTTTTGGGGTGCGAGCAAGCCGTCCTCGGCCGAATGCATTTGCAGCTTCCGTGTGGCCCCATTTGTGGGGCACGAGTGGTTGACGCAGCTTGACGCAGTCACCGAACAGCGGAAGAAACTCAAGCCACACAGCAAAGGCCGCGCAGAGCTTAAGCTGTCCGAGCTGTACGGGTGGCGAGGCACGGACCCACGCGTGTACTTCCTGTCTCCACGGGAGTTGTGAAACGGTGGGAGGTGAAGAAGCTGCAGCCGAAGCGTGAGCTGAGTGAGTGGAACCCCGGACGTTCCCAGAGCTCCGGGCCAGGCGTCTGCGCCCGCAGACGGCTCCAAGTTCGGACGGGACTATCGCTGGTGCGACCCCTTGCCACCCCGTCTTGCAGTGAGTGTCCCGCGCCTGCCGTGCAAGAGCCAAACCCAGGCGGCCGCAGCGCACTACCTGCAAAGGCGCCGGGAGCCTGGCGCTTCCAAAAAGTGACATGTACGCAGACACACAAGCACGGTTCCTGAACGTGTATCTGCGACCCTGGACCCTGGCAGACGCGAGCTTGCGCGTGCCGCACATCGCGGCGCTGGACCTGCCCATCTCCTCCTTGCAAGCAAGTGTGTCACGACGACGGCTGCTAGAAAAGACAGCCCCTGCAGACAGAAGCCACAGCTCAGCTTGGCGAGACTATGCGACGCAGCACGTGGTGTCCGAGCACGCTGCCAGGACAATCCGCAACTTCTTGGCCGCGGCCGAACGCACGCCCGACGAGGAAGACTTAGAGCAGGACAAAAGGGAGGAGCGTTTCGCCGAAGTGGACACGACTTGGGTGGATGTGGCCACGGTTCGCCGACTCAGTGAGGGCGGCGGCTTCCAGTACTCCAGCCGCACGGCCCCTGCCGTGTGCAACATAGTCCAGCAGTGGCGCACCAATTCCGACGCGGAGCAGCGGCGACCTCGCGCGGTGCGCAGGGGTCCCAGATCCCAAAGAAGCCCTCGGGGCCGGAGCAGGAGATGCGCCGCAGGAGTGCCCGAGCGAAGCGCGCCCTCGGCCGGCGGCGGCGTCCAAGTCGCAGGACACGCCTCTGTTTCAGCTCGAGCCGGAAGCTGGGATCGGGGAGCTGCAAAGCTCACAAAGAGAACTGGCTGCAGCACCACAACCAGGCCACTGGCGGCATCATGGGCTTGCTGCCTCTGCTACCCGGCATGCCGGTTCGCGTCACGCAGACTCTGCCCGAGCTGCGGCCACTGCGCTTGTTCAAAAACAGTCGCGCCAAGCTGTTGAACTGGTGCTTGCTGGGTGCGGATGCTGCGGCAGTGCAGGCGACTACCGCACCCGAAGTCGTCCTGCGCAGCATGCCAACATGTCTCTTGACACAAGTCGGGGGTGCCACTTGGAAACAGCTACTGAGCCTCCCCGCCGGGGTCGCCTGCATCCGGCCAGTGCAGCAGCACTGGAAGGTCGCCGCAACAGGCAGTGCCACCGTTCTGCGAAGAGGCTTCCTCGTGGCTTGTGACTATGCCGGCACAGCGCACAGCCACACTGCCTGCCTGCGCGCTAGACCTTGGGTTCTGGGACAGCACGCCCTCGAGAGACGCGCAGCTCAGTGCCTACATGTGTCTGCCTCGCGTGAAGCGAGCCGGCCATTTGGGCCGAACCTCTTGGTCCAAGGCGATCTCACAGGCCCGCGCACGCTGCTGAAGACGCACCGCCAGACCATTGCCTTGGAAGAAGCCAAGGCGAGGTTCCAGCAGGAAGCCAAGCAACGCAGCCGGTACCCGGAAGTGCTGCTGACCTGTCGCCTCTGCAGCGTAGCACGCGCAGGTCAGGAGTCGCTCAAGCCACTGACCGCTTTCTTGGCGAGCGAAGACGCCGCCCGCTTCAGCGTTGTGGCGCAAGGCATGGACAGAGCGTGCCGCGCGTGTCGCGCAAAGTGCCCGGCCGGCCAGTCCCGCCAGGCAGAGTGCGGTGAGACCGTGCGCGCGTGGTGCCAAGTAGTGCCAGTGACAGAGCCAGGTCAGAACCACGAAGACAGTCAAGCGCAAGCAGTGTGGTCACTGGAAGTCTCGAAGCCACGTGACCGGGCTCGACTCAGAAGCCAACAAAGGGATGCGCAGAGTCTGCGCCGCACACAATGCCAAGCCGTCGGCACAGCCGCCGGCCAAAGCGTGCCAGCAATGCGGCAACGCCTTGCCCAAATACGCAACGCCCGCACCTGGTGCGACAACTGCGCCTTCCCGCCGTGCCAGGGCGGGTGCGGACACGCGCGCCCGCGAAAAAGTGCATACCACGCCAAAAATTGCCCCACTTGGTTCTGCAACAGGTGTGCCGCCAACAAGCGCAGCAAGTGCGGTCAAGCCCTGCCAAAGACGGCCAACGCAGACTCTTGGTTTAACAGCTGCGCCTTCCCGCCAGGCCAGGGCAGGTGTGGACAAGCCCGTCCATGCAAGGGAGAGTACCGTGCCAGAGCCTGTCCCAACTGGACGTGCAACCAGTGTGACGCAAACACGTGCAGCCAACGCGGTGGAGACTTGCCAAAGACAGCGCACGCAGACTCTCGGTGCAACAGCTGCGCTTTCCCGCCATGGCAGGGCGGGTGTGACGAAACCCGTCCACGCAAGGGAGAGTACACGGCAGCGTCTGCCCCAACTGGATTTGCAACCAGTGTGCCGCAAACACGTGCAGCCAACACGGGAGAGTACCATGCCAGAGCCTGTCCCAACTGGACGTGCAACCAGTGTGACGCAAACAGGTGCAGTGGAGACAGCGCACGCAGACTCTTGGTGTGAGAGCTGGCGCGGGCGCCCTCGCAGGGATGAGTACTGCGCCAGAAGTTGGCCTGGGTGTGCCGCGAGTGCGCGCGCAAGACAAGTGGCGCTCCCGACCGCAAGCGCCGTAAACGAGGCTGAGCCTTGCTGCGCGCCAGACGGGCAAGGCCAGAGCGTGGGTCAGGTCGTTCAAAGTGTCTTCAAGGCAAGGGAGCAAACCAAGACTTCCAGCCAAATCACAGAGCCAACCAGAACGTAGCTCTGGTCATGCAAGCGCGCAGCTCGAAACCAAACGTCACTGTCGTCGAAGACGGTCTACCGTGGCGTCTCGCGGCCGTCTGTTCGTCTAGCAAGGTGATGCTGCTTTGACATCTGTAGGCTTCTGGTCTAACAACAAGACTTGTTTCCTTGAACGCCCCTTCATTCGCATTCCTTTCCGTTTGTTCTTCTTAGTTCCCGTGACTTCAGCCTCCCCCCCCATTTCACGTCAGTTTCCTGCACATCCCTTCATTTCTCTTCAGTTTCTCTTCGTTTCCCTTAATTTCCAACAATTTATTTTCGTTCCCGTCCTCCGGTTCCCTTCGCGTTCTGCCCTTGCATTTTCCTGCATTTGGGTTTCTCTCCAGTGCTCTCTTCATGTTCGTCGTGTTCGTGCAATTCCTTTCACTTCCACCAGTCACTCTAGCTCGCTTTCTGCAATTTTCAGCCCGTGTTTCGCATCGCCAGCATGCATAACATCATCCTCATCATGCGGGATGATGCTGGCAATGCTGGGAGTGTGGTCCAGTATTGGGACACCCCCTAAGAACACTCGTTTTCAAACTTCCCAACCAACATGGACTCGCAATCGCAGCTCGTGCAGCATCTGGGCGCTTTGGCAGGTGACAGGTTGATCATCCTCATCGGTGATGACCACCATGGCGCTGATCTCTTCACGAATCTTTTGCCGTCGTGTCCGGGCACGCGTTGTTTGTGGCACTGCCTCGCAACATTCAACGACAAGACGTCTCACCTCGTTGGCATCATTGCTATCTGACGTCTGCAGGAACTCTGGTAGATTGTGAAGAAAGATCATCTCATCCTCGAACCCAGTGCAAATGTCATCCTCAACCGTCTTCAAGCGCACTGCTTGGGATGCAGATCACTTCGGTTTCGTCCCCCAATTCCAGCGTGGCTGATGCACGTATTGATTGCCCGGCTGTTCTCTTCCCATGGCAGGTAAGCACCAAAATGGACTGCCTGTCCCATTTCCGCCAAGCACGCGACTACGACTCGCAATCATGCGGTATGCTCCGCCGATCAAGTCGCCTATCTTAGGATTATTTTCCGGCAAAGCGCTTGAGCTTGCGCAAGCCAAGACCGGAGTCCGCTTCGGCTCCTCAGCCTACCCCGCCTCCCGCGCAGCTGCACTGCTGCCCAACCAATAGAAAGGGCTTGCTGATGGACAGCAAAGGCGTCAGAATCTGAAGATAGCAAGGCTGATCTTGAACCCAAGCGTGAGTCACCGACTGGGCACTGGCAGTTCAAGCAAGCCCTTCGCCGTCATACTTTGCGTTGGCGCAGGTTGCCGTCATTTTGACCCCTTGCGAGATGCGCCAATGGTACCGCTTCGCTTGTTGCGAAAGTGACGCAGCACGCTTGCCCGAGAGCAGCGGGAGAATGCGTTGCGGGCGTTATCTCTGAAAACATAGGTATAGCCCTCGGCTTCTTTAAGGTGGTCCCCACGGCTTTCATCATGATCGTGAGTGCCATCACGCTTGAAGAACTCAATCACGGAAACGGTGGGCATGCTACTTGCAACAGTCCATTGATTCTTCATTGGTTTTTCCTACCAGTGCTGCCAACACTGCAACCACGGAACTCGTACTTCTTCATCTCGTTCTGGTTGGGGACGCTCCACAGTTCGAGGCTTTTCCAACACCAGCATGCTTTAGGAAGTTCAAACTTGACCGAAGCGTCGTTTCCAGGTACGTCACGCAGGATGCGTTTAAAGCCTCGCAGCAAAGCGCGAAATTGCTCGATGCGACCTTCGATGTTCTTGGCTCCGGCCCGTGCGTGGCAGAGAAACATAAAACATCACTGGGCCTTGAGGGTGAAATTTCCTACAGGCGTCAATTTCACGGTTCAACCGCTGCCTGCAATTGTCGGAACACCCTTTACAGAACTCTCCTGCTTCACCCAACTGCAAGGTTTGCGAAGAACAGAGTCGCGTGGGCTGATTGTTGCATAAGGCGGCAACTTGTCCCCCCTGATCGCCAGGTTCCACAGCCAGCCTTACAGCTGTTAGAATTTAATGATGTCAAAATTGGCGGTTCGTGAACTGCTCTTGAAGCCGTCGGAAACTGACTCGTTGCGCGCGGTCGGTGTGCCTCACCTTCTGAGATTGGCCCTGATCGTGAGGGTGGCTTGGTTGTCCTCCGTTGGCTTTACCTTCCACTTGTCTCCGAGATGCAGTAGCAACGCATTTATATCGATCGAAACCCTGCATCAACGTTGCCATATCGGATTTCGTGAGGTTCAGGGTTGATGGGACATGTTACGGCAAATACTTGAAAGCTGGCTCTCTGAGACAGATGGCAATCCAAAACATTAACAGCGTGTGACGCCGAGTGCAGCAGTGACAGGGACGCTTGTTTGCTGGGTGTTCCGACCACATGATGAACATGAGCCCGGAGCGGGGCATGTTAATGGCCCCTGCTCGCTGTGCGCTTTCCGTGATGGTGATTGTTTCCGGTCATGTTCGGGCCCCAGACACGTGATGTGTAAGCGCTTCAGGTCTCACTCTCCGATGCCGCTTTGGATCAGGCCAAATGTGTAGCACAGACATCCCATGGTGCGGAATACAATGCGGCCCCAGTCCTACTTGGGGAAACCGGTCCTGGCTGGGCAACGGGCAACGCAACCCCTTCTGATACTCTGAGCCACCATTGGTTAACGTTACACTTAAGGGTGCTGGCGCAACCCCCACGAGCGGAGCATCCTGGTCATTGATTACGGGAGATGTGTTGGTTTACAAGCGTCACATCTTTGTGACCCACGGTGCAGGCTAAGTCACGGGAGGCCGGGTTGTTTTTTTCTGCCATTTAGATACGGTTTTGATGTGATTGGCAATATGGCTTTGTATTGAAATCGTATTGAGATCGTATTAAATTCGCATTAAAATCTTTTTGCAATTTAAAATACGATTTGCTTGTCACTTCAGGAGGCTCCTTCGGACCAGCAATCCGAGGACGCTGCTGGGCGACAGCTCGTTGTGTGTTTGTGGACAACTGAGACGGGAGAGGTGCAGCGGTGACAGGTGGTTTGCGATGATGGATCATGCTGCGTGAGACACAGAAGGTATCATGTGTGACTGGTGACGGCAAGTGATGGCCTTTACACTTGTGATGTTCCAGAACTGTTTACTTGATGTTGGAGTTAGCTGCACGCGGCTGCGGCCTTTCAGGGTATGTCGACTGCGTAACATTGAGTGGGGCCAGGCTGTGTGAGTGTGTCTCGCACGCTGGTGCAGCACAATGAGCAGCAAACATGTTTCACGGCTTCTTCAGGCAACCTCAGTTGCACGTGGTACACAAGTATAGTATTGGCACCAAGACACGGGTTTATCAACGGGAAACACCTACGAGCCAGTGAGTCTGGATGGCTGGCAGCGGGCTGTTGCGTATTGGCTGATGTTCGACGCTTACATGTCCCCCTTCCGGGGCAAGTTGACAATGCGCTGGCATTTGTTGCGTGAGCTTACATGGGCTGAAAATGTTGTCATACAGGGATATCGAATGGCGCCTGACCAGTCAAGGGCAGGCCGACACAAAACCATAGAGACGAGACAGGGTTGGTGATTCCTAGTGCTGTTGGGGGCCAGATCAAGTTGTTGGGCATTCGGCGGTGCCTAGATGCGTTTTGGTACGACTTGAAGCCAGGACAGTAGAGTCAGCCCCCAAGCAGGCCGCATGCTTGGCCAAACAGAAGCGGGGGTCAACTTCTGGTTGTGCACAAGCAGCGCAAGCCAACCCTCGGGCCCCAACTACTACGTAATGGCCGAGCCAAACAGCCATCAATTAGTGGCTGCGAGGAACATCCCAACGGTTCGAGTTGGTGTGTGGCTGCCAGCTCAAATTTTGTTATGTCATCGTTGTTCAAGATCTTACACCTGTGCTGATCCTGTGCTGACAGGCAACGCGTGACTGTTCACACTTTCTCTTGAACGCAGAAGTCTTGGCGCAGGGCACTGTCCCTTAAACGTATGTTTTCCTTGCTCCTTCCCTATGAGGTTTGTTCCAGGAGGCTCCTTGTCTGGCAAGCACGGGCGCCAGGAGCGCGCCAGCTCCTCAAATGGCCAATCAGACAGCCGCTCGGGTCTGGAGCGGCAAGGCCGCCAGAGTTCGGAGGACTGAGCCTAAAGTTTTGGCAGTGTGTCAAAATCAGGGCCCCTGAGAGGATTGCTTGAAAATTGTTGGGACCCTCGTAGCGTTCATGTCTACTGACACTAAGCAATCGTTGTTCCAAGCGTGGGAGAACTTAGAGTACTGCCAGCTCGTCATATGGTTCATGATATTGATCGAAGCCGTCTGCTTTTCCTTTCCCCAACATCCCCGTCGAAGCTTCCAGGCGTTGCCGGGCTTCGGCCAGGAAAACAGACAAGTCGAAGGTGCTAAGAATTCCCGGTCAGGCCAAAATCCTATGGACTGGTTCTGAGAGTCACCCTTTGATTGTTCTCCTGATGATTTGGGGCCCCAAAATCGGGATTCGGTTCATGCTGCCGTGCGCTCAGTTACTTCGCACCTTCCACGCCACTTTGGCTCAAGCGCCTCGAGTGGACCATGCGTGGATAGGAAAAGTGCGCGATAGTCATTATTACTGGAAGCTTGTTCTTGGTCACCCTGCTTTCTACCCGCTTCTTGGCAGGTTATCAGCCGTAACAGGCTCTCCTGGTCTCGGCGGCGAGCAACGACAACTGCAACTTACACATTCCTATCTAGTGAGGCATAATGTGTTCTTGCCGAAGCCCAAGCGCTGCTACTTTCGGAAACAGCAGTTCGACGAGTTCTGCTTGCAGCTCCAGCAATCACACAATTCCCCCGATACTCAACAGAGTGCGAGTTCTGGTATTTGTCGTGATCCGTCGATTTCATCTTGGAAGAGGGTCGGTCGTGATCTATGGGCGAGAAAGAACAAGAAAAGATCTTCATCAGCATCACCATCGAGAACGAGGAGGCCTGCGAAAAGTGTGATGAAGGTGAAGGACAGATCCAAATCACCTTCGCGTTCGAATCCGACAAAGGTCATGAAAGAGAAAGCATCCCTGAGACACGAGATGGATGAAGCTTTCCGGAACATGGCAACGCTGCAAGCGTCATTCGAGAGACTCAAGCAGGAGGACCTTGGCAGCGAGTGCCGCGTTCGAGAACTGGAGAGGAAAGCGAACATGTCAGAACAACAGGCAGCTCCTAGTCTTCGAGTATCGGACAGAAAGCTTCGAGAAGCAGCCCAGCATCACGGACGAGCAGAGAGGGAAGACGAAACTCTCACAGGATCATCTCATTTCGTAAAGATATACAATGAGCAAGGCGAGGAGGCGAGACGAAAGCTCATAGAACACGAGAGGATGCGCAATCAACTGTCCGCGGCAGTGGGGAAACAGGAGAACCAACTTCGCTATGAAGAGGAGAGCGCGACTGTCAACAAGAACTGCGCGGAGGAAATTAACCATGCAAGCATCTGCTGAGGCCGCGCAATATCAGACAATGGTCAGCTCTATTAGAGGATGGACAGAGACGTGAGGTGAACGAGGAAGACCTGGTGCGAGATCTACAAGAGCAACTGGAGAACGCGTTGGTGACTTGCAATGGAGGATGAACCCCAAGAATCGCTTGTGACAAGGGTAAACGATGCCATCAAGTGTGCGGAACAAGAGGCATCGTGCGCTGGAATGAGTCTCCACGAGCAAGACGAGGCTTTCCTGCGGAGAAGGCAGGCGATTCAGGAACGGGATAGCAAGAGCAGATCCAGAAAGCGCGCAATCGTATACATGAGGGACAATCTCTTCAAGATCTCATCGACCGGAGGAATGATGAATACGACAAGCTGTCGAGTGAGATGAAGAGCATCCGGAAGGAGTGAATGATGAGCGAACTGGATCCCGCGGCCCGCGATTATTATGCTCATATGGAGGGCAAGGTTGAGAAGATGAAGTACAACCTCAAGGTAGAGGAGAGCTTCGTGTCCCAACTGGCTGAGGTGAACAAGGAGCTTGAAGACGAGAACGTCGCGCGAACCGTACAAGATGAGCTGGTTACAACGGAGCATCACACTGCGAGCGGCCATTCTATTATAGAATCGTCGGCGAGCCGCGTGGTCGCGGACGCGCGACTAGTCAATTGCTTTCTTACAATGTTGGGATCGCCATGCTGGGCGTGTGGCGAATGCAAGGCCAGTAGACTATAGACTGGGCCCAGATCCAACGATGCAGGCTCACATCGCCCTTCTCCATGGAACACTCGATTCTGTTCCAGGGCAATGGGAAAGGGGTTTTTTAGCAGGTGGGGATAAATTTTTCATTTCTGCAAATTGGCTTCACCATTTCAGGAGGTAGGCAGAGCATCGGGCTTGGCGGCTTTAGGCTTCTGAGCCCGGACTCAGGTCCTTTCAGTCCGTATGCGCAGAAATGGAAGTTGGATGGATTCGAGGCCCCAGAAAGCAAGAAGGAACAACCATGTGTGTACCACTTCACCAAAGGGGGATCAAAGAAAGGGAAAGATTGTTTATACTCCCACAGCCAGAAGCACAAGCGCAAGCATGCCTATTGGGTCGGCGCTCAACAAGCTCTGGAGGGTATTCGCGGCCAACGAGAGCGATGACAACAAGGAGCCAGGCGCACGGGGGGACTTTACTGTCCGTGCAAGACACACGATGACTGGACCTTCCTCAATGCTGATGACGTCAATGCTTCCTCCAACTATTGACCAAGTCGCAACTGCCCAGCGCGTCATGAAAATGACTTTTCCAAACCAAGATGAGAAGGACGACGAGGTGTTGCATCGCTACTTGAAGCTGAAAGGACAATATAGCTTATGTCGGACATGGACTGCCAGTTTTTTTCGCCATTTACATGTGGTGAATTTACGTTTGACAAACCAATGTCTAACTTAGGTCAGTGTTTAGTTTGTAGCAGTAGTAGGAGTAGTAGGAGTAGTAGTAGTAGTAGTAGTAGTAGTCGTATCAGTAGTTGTTGTTTTTGCTGTAGTAGTAGTAGTAGTAGCAGTAGTAGTAGCAGTACTAGCAGTAGTAATAGGAGTTAGGAGTAGTAGTAGTAGTAGTAGTAGTAGTAGTAGTAGTAGTAGTATCAGTAGTTGTTGTTGTTGCTGTAGTAGTAGTTGTAGCAGTACTAGTAGTAGTGTAGTAGTAGTAGCAGTAGTAGCAGTAGTAGTAGTAGTAGTAGTAGTAGTACGGCCAGCACTTGTGGTTTGCCCGGAGACTCTCTTGCGGGGGGGGTCGCACGCTCAGATTCCCTCGCGCCTGCCAGCGTTTTAGCGCCCGCGCCTGATATCGAGCGGTCGGCCCTTAGAACATCGGCTCGCCTTTGCCGACGCGCGCAACTGCGCAGGGTGCGGCTTTTCGCTGTTGGCTATGTTCATTTTTTTGGACTATCCTAGGCTCAGCCAAAAATTAGAAGGTGACAAATGAAGCTCTCCACATCGGCTAGCCTTCGCCGATGCGCGCAACTGCGCAGGGTGCGGCTTTTCGCTGTTTGCTATGTTCATTTTTTGGGACTATCCTAGGCTCAGCCAAAAATTAGAAGGTGACAAATGAAGCTCTCCACGCCCTAAAGTGAGGGTTTGAGGGCAAGTTAAGCCCCAAAACCATACCCTAAACGGGTGTTTGGGGGCAAGTTAAACCCTAAACCTGAACCTCAAACGGGGGCTTTTCTCAAAATACACCTTAAACGGGCGGTTTGAGGGCAAGTTAAACCCCAAAAGCAAACCCTAAACGTGGCGGTTGAAACATTAAACCATACCCTAAACCCTAAACTTAAAGCTCGTGATGACTGACCGCTCGCTTAGAGCGACATGGAGTCGTGAGCGCGCGGCACGCTTAGCGCCCGGGCAATAGCTCCGAGCTATTGCCAACAAAGCGACAGCAGCTATGCAGCTGCCCCAAGGGCCTCCCTTCTCTTGGGGCCGTGCTGCAGGTGAAGCAATATTATATTATCCTAAAGCCTAGGCTCCAGACCGTACATTGGCTACAAAGCCTTGCTTCTTGATAAAACGGCCCTGATAAAATGACTATTGGGCCTTGATGAAATGGCTTGGTCCCGGAACGGGTTCGGAGATGTGACCATTGGCACAGCCGCACGCAGGTTTCACAAGGATTGAATTGCGTGGCAGGCGCAGTACTCTGGCAAGGTCAAGTATAGATTTCGTGGCAGGCGCAGCACTTTCGCAAGGTCAAGTATAGATTTCGGGGCAGGCGCAGCACTTTCGCAAGGTCAAGTTTGGATGTCGTGGCAGGCGCCGCACTTTCGCAAGGTCAAGTGCAAAATCCGTTGCAGGCGCGCCCTTTTCGCAAGGTCAAGTATAGATTTCGTGGCAGGCGCAGCACTTTCGCAAGGTCAAGTATAGATTTCATGGCAGGTGCAGCACTTTCGCAAGGTCAATTATAGATTTCGTGGCAGGCGCAGTACTTTGGCAAGGTCAAGTATAGATTTCGTGGCAGGCGCAGCACTTTCGCAAGGTCAAGTATAGATTTCGAGGCAGGCGCAGCACTTTCGCAAGGTCAAGTATAGATGTCGTGGCAGGCGCCGCACTTTCGCAAGGTCAAGTGCAAAATCCGTTGCAGGCGCGCCCTTTTCGCAAGGTCAAGTATAGATTTCATGGCAGGTGCAGCACTTTCGCAAGGTCAATTATAGATCTCGTGGCAGGCGCAGTACTTTGGCAAGGTCAAGTATAGATTTCGCGGCAGGCGCAGCACTTTCGCAAGGTCAAGTATAGATTTCGTGGCAGGCGCAGCACTTTCGCAAGGTCAAGTATAGATGTCGTGGCAGGCGCCGCACTTTCGCAAGGTCAAGTATAGATTTCGTGGCAGGCGCGGCTTTTTCGCAAGGTCAAGAATAGATTTCGTGGCAGGCGCCGCACTTTCGCAGGGTCAAGTGCAAAATCCGCTGCAGGCGCGCCCTTTTCGCAAGGTCAAGTATAGATTTCGTGGCAGGTGCAGCACTTTCGCAAGGTCAAGTATAGATTTCGTGGCAGGCGCAGCTTTTTCGCAAGGTCAAGTATGGATTTCGTGGCAGGTGCAGCACTTTCGCAAGGTCAAGTATAGATTTCGTGGTAGGCGCAGCACTTTCGCAAGGTCAAGTATAGATGTCGTGGCAGGCGCCGCACTTTCGCAAGGTCAAGTGCAAAATCCGTTGCAGGCGCGCCCTTTTCGCAAGGTCAAGTATAGATTTCGTGGCAGGTGCAGCACTTTCGCAAGGTCAAGTATAGATTTCGTGGCAGGCGCAGCTTTTTCGCAAGGTCAAGTATAGATTTCGTGGCAGGTGCAGCACTTTCGCAAGGTCAAGTATAGATTTCGTGGCAGGCGCAGCACTGTCGCAAGGTCAATTATAGATGTCGTGGCAGGCGCCGCACTTTCGCAAGGTCAAGTGCAAAATCCGTTGCAGGCGCGCCCTTTTCGCAAGGTCAAGTACAGATGTCGTGGCAGGCGCAGCACTGTCGCAAGGTCAAGTGCAAAATCCGTGGCAGGCGAGCCACTTTCGCAAGGTCAAACATAGATTTCGTGGCAGGCGCAGCACTTTCGCAAGGTCAACTTTCGCAGCCGGGGCTCGAAAATCGCAACTTTTAAGTACGAAAGTAGTACGCGAAGTCAACTTTCGCAGCTAAGGCTCCAAAATCGCAACTTTCAAGTACGGAAGTAGTACGTGAAGTCCACTTCCGCAGCTGGGGCTTGAAATTCGCAACTTTTAAGTACGAAAGTAGTACGTGAAGTCCACTTTCGAAAATCGTAAATTTTAAGTACGAAAGTAGTACGCGAAGTCCACTTCCGGGGCTTGAAAATCGCAACTTGCAAGTTCAGATTTAGATGGATAGATAGATCGACAGACAGATCGACAGATAGAGAGATAGCTAGAGAGATAGATAGAAAGAGAGATGGAGAGAGAGAGGGAGATAGATGGATAGATAGATAGAGAGAGAGAGATAGATAGATAGATAGATAGAGAGAGAAAGAGAGCAAGATAGATAGATAGAGAGAGAGAGAGCAAAGATAGAGAGACAGACAGACAGATAGAGAGAGAGTGATAGATAGATAGATGGAGATGGACAGAGAGATAGAGAGATAGATAAATAGAAAGAAAGAGAGATAGAGAGATAAAGAGATAGATAGATAGATAGATAGATAGATAGAGAGAGAGAGATAGATAGAGAGATACATAGATAGATAAACAGACAGGTAGATAGATAGACAGAGAGATAGATAGATAGATAGAGAGAGAGAGAGAGATAAATAGAGATAGAAAGAGAGATAGAGAGATAGACAGATAGAGAAGTAGATGACAAATAAGTAGATAGATAGATAGATAGATAGAGAAATAGATAGAGAGATAGATAGATGGAGAGATAGAGAGATGGATAAATACACAAGAGATAAGGAGATAGATAGATAGAGAGATAAAGAGATACACAGATAGAGAAAGAGATAGAAAGATAGGTAGGTAGAGGGGTACATAGAGAAATAGATAGATAGATAGATAGATAGATAGAGATATAGACAGATAGAGAGACAGATAGATAGATAGATAGATGGGGAGATAGATAAATAGATATACAGATAGAAAGAGATAGAGGCAGAGATAGAGAGCTAGTTAGATAGAAAGAAAGAGAGATAGAGAGATAGATAGGTAGAAAGGAAGAGAGATACAGAGATAGATAGAGAGATAAATAGATAGATAGATAGATAAACAAACACAAGATAGATAGACAAATAGATAGATAGATAGAGAGGTCTTAGATAAATAGATAGAAAGAGAGATAGAGAGATAGGTACATAGATATGTAGATGGATAGAGAAATAGATAGATAGATAGGTAAATAGATAGGGAGGTAGATAGATAGATAGATAGACAGATAAGGAGAGAGAGAGAGATAGATGGATAGATAGAGAGATAAAGAGATAGGTAGATTTATAGATAAAGAGACAGAGAGATAGATAGATAGAGGAGATAGACAGAGAGATATTTTGAGCAGATAGATAGAGAACACGAGAGATAGATAGATAGGTAGTTAGGTAGATAGATAGATAGACACATAGATAGACAGAAAGAAAAGACAGATAGAAAGAAGGAAAGAAGGGAGGAAGGAAGGAAAGAGAGGAAGAAAGGAAGAATGACGGAGAAAAAAGAAACCTGTACTAGTAGCAGTCAAATAGTTCAACAAGAAACTTCCGTAGCGCTGCAACTAGTTGTGCTAGCTGCTTTGACACATAGGCGTGACAGACAGCTTGACACACAGATAAATTTCCAATACTGTTTGCGTGGCAGATAGATAGCTTTGACAAATAGCCGGCATGACATATAGATAGCTTTAATGCGTGAGTTCTTGGTTGCGATGTGCCTCCGTCCCGAAACGGGTTCGGAACGGTCCCCGTGAGGTCTGGTACAAATCTTGTGGCAGGCGCAGCACTTTCGCAAGGTCAAGCACATGCGAACCACCTCGGTTGCGACACCTTTGCGGAGGCGGTGACGGAAAGGGGCTTGAAACGGGCCCTCTGGCACGGCCGTGTGAAGGTTACGCAAGGATAGAGTTGCGTGGCGCAGCACTTTCGTAAGGTCTGTGCAGGTTTTGTGGCAGGGGTAGCTCTTTTGGAAAGTCAGACACAGCTTGCTTGGGAGGCAGCACTTTCGCAAGGTCAGGTACAGATTTCAGGGCAAGCGGGGCGCTTTCGCAAGATGCAAACCACCTCGGCTGCGACGCCTGTACGGAGGCGGCAAAGTTTCGCAAGGTTTGAATCGGCACGGAGCCACAGCGAGAGGCGTTTTCGGAACGAGGCGCATTTCGCACAAGACTGTCGCGTCGACGACATTTTTTTTTGCGCGCCCTGCCACCGTTTTCTTAGTGTAAACGCTATTTGGAATCAACAGGATACTGACACGGGAGTCTGGATTTGGGACATCTTCCCACTGTCTTGCGTCCCGCTTGGCGTGGGAATCGTTTGCGTTGGGCGAAGGATAAAGTTTAAAGCTAGGAGATCTGACCTAGCCATCGCTCGGCATGGAACATGACTAGGGCCCGCTTTTCCGAAACTGTTTGTTGTAGGCTAACGCGCGATTTGGCGGTTAAAACGAGGCGACCGTCGCAGCAAATGACTGAACCCCACACGCCTGCCACGCGCGCCTCAAACTCCAGTTTTACCGCAAAGCCAGGATTCCTGTACAGAAATGGCTTAAACTCGATTCCCCACTGAAAAAAGAGCGTTGCAAAATCAGATGCCAAAAAAATACACCGACGGACACTATGATTTCAATTGTTTGTTGGGGAACCAGCAGCGAAACGATTCACAGCCTTGAGTCGCGGCACAGCTGGCCAACAGCAGTCCACAGACAGCCCGCTGTTATACCCGAACATGCTCCCAAATGCGGTGGTTCACGAGCTTCGCTCCCACGTTTCCAGCTTTGTTGGCAACTTGCTTTGGCATCTGATCTTTCATTCAAGACGCCCCAGTACGCATCAAAAGTCTGCGTCCCTGCGACCTGGGAATTTTTGGGACCTCCATGCTTGCGATCAAAAGCCGCTGAGAACTGCATTTGGCAGCGCTTCACATCTGCAAAAGGAAGGCCCAACTGAGCACATCCCTTGACCCATACTTTGTGCCCGTCCCCAAACACGTCAGACTTCCCTTGCTTGATTTGGCTCAAAAGCCCACAGCTCTGCACGTCCGCCGAAGATTCGGCGGGCCTGCTCTGAGGCGACTGCAAGGGCGCGCTCCTCATGGACCAGTGGGCCGCGCTCGATGCAGCCAGTAGAACGAATGTGTTGCTGGAAGCACACCAGCGGTGCCATGCTCACTGACTTGCATGACATATGCCTCGTAGCGTCGACCTCGCAGTCTCCACGTAAAATGAAAGAAACTCCCCAGCATGGCTCGAGCCGCCCGCGCTTCCCCTGCGCGCAGGCTGCCCTGGACACATGTCGCTGCGTCCAGTCAACTTCTGAGCCTCGATGTTTTGACAGAGCGCTACCCCTGCCTGCTGTGACCTTCTTCTTGCAGGCAGTTGACTCACGTCTTGCAGCCCCAGTAGCTACAGCGCCAGCCCTCAGCAACGTCCTGGTGACCGGGCCTTCCAACAGCCCCACGCCACAACTCTCACACAACTCCGGGCAGCGCACAAAGCCTGCCTCCATGAGTCGGCGCAAGCTCGCTGTGTTGGACAAGCCACTAACAGCAGGTCCTTTGAACTGGCGATCCTTTCAGAGCCGGAGTAGGCCTTGCGGCGCTGCTTGGTGAACTGAGCCTTCGTTATTTCCTCTCGCTGCTCCTGGGCCACGTAGAACACGTGCCTTCTCCTTCTTGCTCTGCTTGCCAAGCAGGCTCCGGAAGGCTTCGGCGCCGCGGATGCTACATGTTTTCAATGTGTGACTTGCCCGGCCACACAAGGAACAAGTTTTGCTCCAGTTCGGAGGCATGTGTCTCTAGGTGTTCAACTGCGCAGGCTGCAGGTCATGAATCCAAGCAAGACATCAGTCAATGGAATAGTAGCTGCCAATGCATTCCTCAAGGACCTGAGCGTTGTCCTGACCGAGCAAGATGATATCATAGGCTGTGTGTTAACTTTACACAAAGATTATCCCGGCAAGAGACCCCAAATAGTATTGCGTCCAACTTGACGACAGGTGGCCCAGAAGCATAGAAACACGTTAAATAAACACTGACGCCTCTCCCACCTGATGAGATCGTAAACACGTCGGTGCCCCTGCTCAAGCGTAGACTCTGATGAGCAAGCTCAGCAGCATGCTTCACAATCTCTCCTGTCAACTTCTCGCGCGCGTGATGCTGTGGCTTGATGTTGCGCGCGAAGCTGTGCGTGATGTTGCGCGTGATGTTGCGCGCGATGTCGCATGACGTTGCGCGAGCCTGGACATGCATTTGATCACGTTTTAGGCGGTCATTTGTCTCTCGACCTTGAAAAAAGGATTTCGCGGCCATTCGGGGTTTTCACGGCCATTTGCGCGTTTCACAAAATTTCACGAAATTTCACGGCCTTTTGCGGGGATTTCACGGTCATTTCACGAAATTTCACTGTTTTTCACGGCCATGTCTGGCCGGACACCGCTTTCACGGCCATTGGGCGGTTTCACGGCCATTTCCCCCCGTGGCACACGACCCCCTAAAACACGTTCATACGCATGTCTAGGAAATGCAGCGCATGATGCTGCGCATGATGTTCTGCAACCTCTCTTGCCAAATCTTTCATGTCCTCTGTTGAAAAACTCTCTTGTCCATATCTGTGAGCAGCTGCTGGCAATTTTAGCTGCGGAAGTGTACTTCGCATACTACCTGAACCGCGCGAGCGCGCTTCGCGCGCACGTTGCCATTTACGATTTTGCAGCCGGAGCTGCGGGAATGCACTTTATGTACAACTTTGGACTTAAGAGTTGCGAGCCTCGTGCCATGGGAACGCACTTCGTACACTAATACAAAGTTGCAACTTTGCAGCTGGAGCTCCGGAGCGCACTTCGCGTAGGACTTTTGCACTAAAAACCTGCCAATTTCGATCTGGAGCTGCGGGAGTGCACTTCCAGTACTACTCTTGTACTTAAAATTGCGAATTTGCAAGCCGGAGCTCTGGAGTGCTCTTCGCGTACTACTTTTGCACTTGAAACTTGCAAGCTTTCAGCCGGAGTTGAGGGACTGTCCTCCGCAAACGAATTTCGAGCCGGGGGAGTGCACTGCGCGTACTACTTTTGAACTTAAAATTGCGATTTTGCAGCCGGAGCTCCGGAGTGCTCTTCGCGTACTACTTTTGTACTTAAAAAGCGCGATTTTACAGCCGGAGCTGCGGGAACGCGCTTCCCGTACTACTTTTTGCGCAGTTTGCGCGCCAGCTTTGTACGTAAACGTTGCCTGCGCAGCCGGAGATGCGGGAGCCTAGGGGTACCGCCGGCCTACTTGATACGCCTGCGCGAAGTAGAGAGGTACCGCCTGCAAAGATAGGCTGGACCGGCCTACCTTAAAGAAGCGAAAAAAGCATGAACCGGCGCCGAACATTAAGCTGGTTTCCAATGTGGTGGGCGCATGTTCACGCGGTTCTTAGATGGCGTCAAGGGCCAGAGCTAGAGCTCTAGTCCAAGGGCAAGAAGGCGGAATGGCCGCGGGCCATTCTTGGAAAATTCTCGTGTAGATAGGCCGGACCGGCAGTGCACATTCTTGGATTTTCGCGGCTTTTCTCGGGTCATTCTCGGAAAATTCTCGTGCGGATAGGCCGGACCGTCGGTGCCAGCATTCTTGGATTTTCTCGGTTTTTCACGCGGGTCATTTTTGGAAAATTCTCCTGTAGATAGGCCGGAGTTTTAGACCGGCGGTGCCTAGCAGCATTCTCGGATTCTCGGGTCATTCTCGGAAAATGATCGTGTAGATAGGCCGGAGCTTTAGACCGGCGGTGCCTAGATTTTCACGGTGTTTCTCGGGCCATTCTTGGACAATTCTCGTGTATGTAGGCCGGAGTTTTAGCCCGGCGGCGCCTAGCAGCATTCTCGGATTTTCTCGGTTTTTCCCGGGTCATTCTCGGAAAATTCTCGCGTAGATAGGCCGGGGTTTTAGACCGGCGGTTCCTAGCAGCATTCTCGGATTTTCTCGGTTTTTCTCGGGTTCTTCTCGGAAAACTCTCGTGTAGATAGGCCGGAGTTTTAGACCGGCGGTGCCTAGCAGCATTCTCGGATTTTCTCGGTTTTTCTCGGGTCATTCTCGGAAAACTCTCGTGTAGATAGGCCGGAGTTTTAGACCGGCGGCCCCTAGCAGCATTCTCGGATTTTCTCGGTTTTTCTTGGGTCATTCTCGGAAAATTCTCGTGTAGATAGGCCGGACCGGCGGTGCCAGCAACATTCTCCGACTTGCTCGGTTTTTGTCGGGTCATTCTCGGAAAATTCTCGTGTGTAGATAGGTCGGAGTTTTAGACTGGCGGTGCCTAGCAGCATTCTCGGATTTTTTCCCGGGTCAGTCTGGGAAAGTTCTCGTGTAGATAGGCCGGATCGGCGGTGCCAGCAGCATTCTCGGATTTTCTTGGCTTTTCGCGGGTCATTGTTGGAAAATTCTCGCGTAGATAGGCCGGACCGGTGGTGCCAGCAGCATTTCTCGGATTTTCTTTGTTTTTCTTGAGTCATTCTCGGAAAATTCTCGGGTAGATGGGCCGGAGATATAGACCGGCGGTGCCTAGCAGCATAGTCGCATTTTCTCATTTTTGCTTCTTGGTTCCTCGGGATCGGCCGCGTATACCAGACCCCCGGCCGCCGGTGTAACCAGACAGCTGCCTAGAGGCGCAAGCGCCGGCGCAACCTGACTAAATCTCGAGGAACCGCCGGTGTAACCTGACGGTGTAACCTGACGGCCAGTGCAACGCAACTGCGCCGGTGCGTCTTGTTATAGTTGCCATTCCCTTTTTTTGGCTGCGAGCTGGGATCTCCCAACCGGAAATCCAAGAAACAACCGAGAAATTTCTTGGATTTTCTTGCTTTTTCTTGATTGTTCTTGGAATTTCTTGGATCTCTTGCTGTTGATTGTCACTTCGTTTCCTATGTCGGCTCCCCTCGGAAAAGACCGCCACTTGCGATTCTTACGCGTTTTGCCGAACTCACTCATGACCGGCCGCGCGCGCAGCCATTTGCTAGACCGGCCACGCCTGCACCAATGCAACCCAACCCCAGCCGGCCTATCCACACGATAATTTTCCGAGCATGACCCGTGTGAAAAACCGAGCAAATCCGAGAATGTTGCTGGCACCGCCGGTCCGGCCTATCTACACGAGAATTTCCCGAGAATGACGAAAGAAAAACCGAGAAAATCCGAGAATGCTGCTGGCGGCCTATCTACACGAGAATTTTCCGAGAATGGCCCAAGAAAAACCGAGAAAATCCGAGAATGCTGCTGGGCCGCCGGTCTAAAAAATCCCGCCTATCTACACGAGAATTTTCTGAGAATGACCCAAGAAAAACCGAGAAAATCCGAGAATGCTGGTAGGCACCGCCGGTCTAAAACTCCGGCCGTTCTACACGAGAATTTTCCAAAAATGACCCGAGAAAAACAGAATGCTGCTAGGCGCCGCCGGTCTAAAACTCCGGCCTATCTACACGAGAATTCTCCGAGAATGACCCGAAAAAAACCGAGAAAGTCCGAGAATGCTGCTAGCGCCGCAGGTCCCAAATCCATGTCCTTTCACTTTCATGTTTTGGAGGCACTCGCCGCGCACGAACGCGCGCAAACTC
>CAUJNA010003660.1:1849394-1854394 GCA_963377175.1 Effrenium voratum | reverse complement strand
GCTTGGAAAACACCATTGCCCACAAGCACCGCTTCACGTTTTAAAGACTTCAGATCCTTTGGGCACCTTTTTGCAGGTGGTGGTTGGGGTCTTGAGCTGCAGGTGGCGCGCAGATCCAGCGAGATTTCGTGCTTTGCGGACTGGGAGATGACTTCCAATTACACAGCCTTTTTCCTAGTACTTTTGAGAACTTGAGTGGTTTATGTGTCGACTCGTTGACTGCGTGTGCTAGATGCCTGCTGCCTCTGGCGATGTAAGCCTCTGGCGATGTAAATGCTCTGAACGCTGAAGTTGACATTCGATTGGTTGTCGTTCTATCGGGCTTGCTGTCAAACTGCATGCCTGCAGAAGCAGGGTAGGCCGATGGCGCAGACAAATCGTAAATGTTGGAGGTGAAGGATGTGAAGGTTTACAATGGCCACGGAGGGTTAGGGGTCTGTTGCTTTCACAAAACCAGGCAGAGACAGTCATTGTCTTTTGCAGGACCCAGAATTGCGGAAGAAACTCAGAAAGAGGCATGGCTTATTTTGCCGCCACGGCCGTTCTTGTCGTCGACTCAGCGCCCGAACAGCTTCTGAAATTCCCCCCGCTTGGAATAGACACTGCGCATTGGGGGAGGGCGGGTCCAGGAAAGGGTTGGGAGAAGGTGGTGAGTCCATTTGGTTGAGTTGCGCCGCACCGAACTCAATTGTGCTTGAAGTGCCTATCCCTAGAACGTAAAACAGCTTAGACAAGAGTTGTCTTTTTGCCAAACTTACCCGAAGCGCAACCTTTAACCACGTGCTAGAAAAAATGTTCGCGTCAAACTTTTGCGGGACACCACGGGAGAACACCAGGTCTCGGACACCGCATGAGGAACGCTAGCGGGGCACGCCCGGACCGCCGCCAAAAACACAACCCAGGGACGCCGCCGAGACAACGTTGAAAACACGACCGGACACCGCCAAAACACGACTAGAACAGCGCCGGACAACACCAGCGCTCCGGGACACCGCTGGGACCACCAAAAACAGAACCGGGAACTCACCAGCCGCTTGCGCGGCTTGGCCAGCTGATGCGGGTGCTGGGGATGTTGGTGACCACAGAACATCTTGCAGCGCTGGCATTTCCATTGAAACACAGGAAAACTTGGCTTTGATGTGTGGCAGCTAGCCCAGGCTGGTAGGCCAAAGCAAAAATTACAGACGCCGTGGCCCAGAGCTTCAACGCGCTGCAAGACCCTATCCTTCGCGTGCTCGCGCAGCGCTGCCTGCGACAACGGTTTTCCGCGCTTCCGCGCGCGCGCAGTCCCGCTTCCGCAGAAGTGCTTCTGGCGGAGGAGTTTCTTGCAGCAAGTTTGTTTTGACAGGTGGATAATGCTGGACCCTCTTTACACGGACCTCCCCCCGCCTGAACAGTGGAACCAGTCAGCTGGACCCTCTTTAGTGGAAATCGTGGAGGTATGGGAGGGACAGCACACACTTTAGTGTTTCCAATTCTACTTTACGTCCCCTCTCAGATTCCTAGTATTTACTTTAGTATTGCAAGTTCTACTTTAGTATTGCCAAGGCTGACTCTGAGATTCCCAGTACGTACTGTAGTATTGCCAATTCTACTTTAGTACTGCCAAGTTGACTCTCAGCTTCCCAGTACTCACTTCAGTATTGCCAATTCTACTTTAGTACTGCCAAGTTGACTCTCAGCTTCCCAGTACTCACTTCAGTATTGCAAATTCTACTTTAGTATTTCCAAGGCTGACTACTCTCAGCTTCCCAGTACTCACTTTCGTATTGCCAATTCTACTTTAGTATTGCCAAGGACCGTTTTTTAGTAGCCCCAAAGCCAGTTGGGCACCAAAGAGGACCCCGAAAACAGACACATTAAAGAACTCTTGCGGGCACCCCCTTTTGTGTGACTGTTTCCCCGCACTTTTTTGTAAAGAAGTTATCTTTAAATTTGATGGTTTGGGGACCCTTTCAAGAAAAGGCTAGGATTTGTTTGCCTTGTTTGCCCGACTTGTTTGTCAAGTTGTTTTGCCCATATTTTGTCCAGCGTCGCTTCCGGCAAAAAAGCCTTTCCACAATAGAGGACGACGAAAACAGTCACAGAACCCTGAATTAGAAAAAATGTTTCTACATCACAGGAGGCTATTACTAAAGGAGGTGTAACGCAGCCTGTTGTGCGCCAGCAACTTCAACATTCTGAGCTAACAACAGCTCTGAAAACATGGGAAACATGGGCGATCAAAGGCTTTCCCGGGTTGAAATTGTACATTGTCGCAGTCTTGGAAGCTTACCAGTTCAGTTCAGACTGTGGGGCATTTAGTGGTGCGTCGGTGGGCGGCCAAATGGGGGCGTCGCCTTCCACCTTTGTCAAGCTGGTCCTTGTCAGCGCCTAGCACTGTTCTGGTGTCGCCCCAACGGTGTTCCGGTCTTGCTTTGGTGGTGTCTTTTTGGTTGTGTTTTCAGTTGTGCCGGGATGTTGCCCGATTTCCTTTTATATTTACGACCCAAAAGTGACGCTTGACGTGTGTCGGCGAAACCTGCTTGTGCTTGGGCCCTTTTGAGGCGCACCCTTTTGAGGACCTGACTAATACCAAAGACTTTATGTGTTGCGCCGAAATGTTGAAGTCGTGTTTCTGCGGTTTTCAAATGGACTCTGTTAGATTTTTGAGGGAAAACCATATTTGTCCAAACATGTCAAAACTATGAATAAGCCTGACAGTCTATAAGCAAAATGGGTGTGTTTCAAAAACATGGAAACAAATCCGCGAGAGTTTAGCCTTGTGTTGTTTAACGTTTTTTGCGTGTGTTTTGTTTTGCGCTCTACTGTTTTGCTGATTAGATAGTTTTATGACAACGAGTTGCTGAGCTATAGCCCGTAGAAATTAGAACTGCGCAGTCTGGAGCTTTTGGCAACAGTGGTTGTGCAGTTCTTACCGTTACGGGCCTGAAGAAAATGCAGCCTCAGAACCTGCACCCTGAAGTGCATCTTTCCGCGAGGGGCCTGGCTAACACCCAAAAGTTTGCTTTCGGGGTGTCTCTGATTTTGTGAGTGGCTCGCGTCAAAGCTGGAAGACACTTCAAATTTACTGGGGAGAACCCACACTTGTTCAAACAAGTCAAAACTACAAATAAGCCAACCAGCCGAAACAAACAACAGGCCAGTGGGATAGGCGAACCAGCCCAAAGCGCTAAATAAAAAATGTCCAACCCATAAACCCCCCCTACCGCACGCCCTACTCCAACATGCACCCCCGAGAAACGCAACCTGGGTATTCTGTCCCAGGAGGGGGGCACGCAAAGGATGCTGTTGGACGGTGTCCGATTTCTTTTCAGAAGAAAATCCAAAAGTGACGTTAGACATTTGTTGGAGCACTTTTTGGCTTGAAACCTGCCTGTGCTTGGCAGCACGAGCAAGACCGCTTATAGTCTTCCAAACACGGGCAGGTTTCGAACCGTCACTTTTGGACCCTACAAAAAGGAAATTTGACCAGCAACGTCCCCAGCACCAGCAAGGAGCGTGCCGCAAGGCCTCCAAAAACAGGGAGCAGGTTTCAAGCCGAAACGTGAGCAACATCCCCAACATCACCAGCAAGGGGCGCTTGTGTGAGCTGCAAGGCCTCCAAAGAAAAGCACCCTCAAAAGGGCGTAACGTCACTTTTCATGAAGGAAAAAGGACACCTCCAAAAGGAACAGCAACATCCCCAGCATGACCAGCAAGGCGGCGCCCCTGAGAAAAGGCGCAAGAGGGCCAAACACGGCCGAATGCGTCACTTTACCAGCAAGGCCACTTGTGTGCGAGCCGCGACGCTTCAAAATAGGCAGGTTAGCCGAAAAGTGCCATAGCGAAGAAATAGGATGCAGCAGCAACACCCCCGACAGCAAGGCCGCTTGTAAGCGAGCCGCAAGGCCTCTGAAAAAAACAGCGTGCCCCAAAAGGACGAGCAAAACAAGGTTACAAGCAGCAAAGTGCTCCAAATAGGAGCAAACATCATGTTGAAATCCAAAGCCTGTATTCAAATATTGGACCCGAAAGCGCAAAAGGACACAACAGCAACATCCCCAACGTCACCATCAAGGCCTCTTGCTCGCGAGCCGCAAGGCCTCCAGAAAGAGGGACGCCTAATCAAGCCGCAAAGCGCTCCAAAACGGAGCCCAACGGGTGTCGTTACGTTTGGATCGTAAAGAGAATCCCAGCACCGGACCCCCCACATGCAAAGGCTTCTTTTGCAGCACATTTGACCAAGGCTCATGGAAGAAAGGACGACAGCAGCGTGGCAAGAAAGAAAGCAAAAAGGAAAGAACGAAGGAATGGATGAAGCTGCTGTTGCAAGCCCTGTCTTGTCGCGTGTTTGTGTCAAGCGACTTCCAGCAATCTCATGTCAAGACCAGCGGATGCGCAAGAAGAAGCATTCAATAAAATACCTCTACTGGCTCCCACGCACAGCGGGAGTGAGATGCGTGAGAGTTGAGAGATGAGTGAGATTAGTGTGAGTGAGATGAGTGAGGGTTGAGGCGAGCGTGAGTGAGCGTGAGTGAGGTGAACAGCGAGTGTACTTATTAGCGAGTCCGCGCGCAGTGTAACAGTGTAACACCAAGCCCCTTTAGAGAGAAAGCCTGCTTCTAGCACACCGTGTGCCCTACGTAATCAACGACTAAGTTGCTGCAAAGTTTACATTGCGCTGAGCAAAAGCCTTTCTTTGCGAGCAGCGCTGCACGTTGTTTCACTCACTCACTCACTCACTCACTCACTCACTCACTCACTCACTCACTCACTCACTCACTCACTCACTCACTCACTCACTCACTCACTCACTCACTCACTCACTCACTCACTCACTCACTCACTCACTCACTCACTCACTCACTCACTCACTCACTCACTCACTCACTCACTCACTCACTCACTCACTCACTCACTCACTCACTCACTCACTCACTCACTCACTCACTCACTCACTCCCTCACTCACTCACTCACTCACTCACTCACTCACTCACTCACTCACTCACTCACTCA
>CAUJNA010003660.1:1675648-1848148 GCA_963377175.1 Effrenium voratum | reverse complement strand
GCCACAAGCGCTGCCAACGCCTGCCTGGAGGGCGACGTGTGGAGAATCGCGTCGTGCGCCCGGCGTCTTGCGCAACAAGCGCGCTTGACTTAAGTCGCAAGCTACAGGCTTGCGCAGTTCGCTCCAGCGCAAGAAACACCTACCTGGACGCAGGATTGCAGGCGCACGCCTGCCTCAAAATGTGTTTGGAAGTTGCCTGCAAGCTCATGCCTGGACCATCATGTTCCGGGTGGAAAACCAGGTTCTTTGAGATTGTGAGGTGTTTCCAACAGAGCAGCTACGATCAAGCATGCCCGAGGAAAATGCGAATGACGACGCTTTGGCCAAGAAACTGACAATGAGGTCTTCTTTGCGAATGACGAGAAAATCTTGACAATTGAATCTCCAGGTTAGCGGAGTAAGAGCTGGCACATATCCAACTTAGCATCGCGGTGCTGCCGCGGCCTGTTGTGCGCTAGCAAAACTGGCCGAGCACAACCGCCCACACTCCTCTGTCAGATTACCTATAAAGGTCCGTTGCTAGAGCGAAGCTCTATGGGGCTGCCGCGACCAGAGAGACACCCGTTCGGGAATGTGTCGGCAAAATACACCTGTTGCCCCTTCCCCTTTTCATTGGTTGCCAGACTGGCCCGGACGGGACCCTGCGACAAATACAATTGATGAATCGTGCGCATTCGTTTGCAGGCAGCAGTTGTCAAGTTAGGCAGTTCGATATTTAACATACATAGATATATACATATTGTTGTTGGTTGGAGGCCCCGTGAAGGCGGGTCCGTTTTTGAACTTGTTTCTGGGTCGGGTGTCTCGGTGGTGCCGGGGCCAGTTGTGCGCCAGCAACGCAAATCCGGCCGGGCCGCGGCCAACTGATCCTTTGCTTCAGTCCTTAGGCTGTGGGGCCGCCGAGCAGGGCATACAGAAGCTTAAAATGGTGGGTCCGTTTTTGGGCTTGTTTTTGGGTCTGGGCTTGGTCTGCAGTGCCAGTGATGCAGTGATGCTGGGATGTTGATGGGAGCTGCTTCCCGAAGCAAGCCCTGCTGGCGGGCACCCACCCACACGCCCACCCATCCATCCACACAGCCAGCGCGCAAGGCCGGGGAAAGTATCTTGAGAGCAGAAAAAGAGTCGTGCCGCTCTAAAGTCAACCTCCAGTTTTGGGGAGGACATTTAACTGGGCTGCCGCGTTAGGCGGGCCATCAGTGAGGGCCTGTCTGTAGAAGAGGCAACGCAGCAGGAGTTGCAGTGGCAGCAGCAGGCCGAGGAGCGCGCCCCCAAAGTGAACGAGAGAAGTAGATCTGCGCCCCAAAGTGCGAGCAAAGAGAGGGAGATAGAGAGAGAGAGAGAGGGGCAGCGTGTCGCACGTCGCCTTTAAGAAGATGCCTTTGACAATCTGGAAACTTCAGCGACCTTCTCCAAGGAAATTGGTTTTCGCATCTCGATGCTTTTTTGGTGCTGCTCGGCTTCTTTAACGGCAGCTGAACGTGGAGCGACCTGTCAACTGGGAGCCCCCTATCATCATAGCATGCAATCTGCGTTCGACACGGCTTCCACCATGCGAGACAGGTCTGGCGTTGCGCGCCGCAGGAGTCCGAGGTGCAGAGGAAGTTGTCAATGCAGCGCGGAGACCCTGGCGTGGGCCGGGCCAGGCGTGTAAACAGGCCCCGCAGTGGATATCGTGGTCGGCGCAGCTGCCGCAACCGTTAAACTCAAGCTATTTTAGACAGGCAATGACTTCGCAATTGCTCTTTGCAATTGGGGCGCTTGCTGTGAAAGATAATTCTCGCAGCGGAAAGCATTGTGTCAGAACAGTGGTTCTCTTATATTCCCGTCAACAGTGTAGCGTGTGAAAGTTAGCTATGTGTTTCTTTCTGTCTGCCTCTGACCGCCCCTCGCTTGGCTTTGGTTCTGTGTCTGGCAGTTCAGCCCGTCTCAGGCCCACAGACTCTGGTTCAGACTTGGTTTTGGCCGCTCAAGGAGGGATTGCTTTGTTATGAGAGTTACAAGTCACTTGCAGCACTTGCGCGTGGATAATTTATTTGCAGCTTGGTTACCTAACTTGCAAGTCCAGAGCAGGCAAAACGCTGGTAACCGCTTCCTTGCTGAGTTTCAGGAGTGTACGAGCTTGTTCATGCGCTTTGCAGAAACGACTGAGACTGGTGATCACATATTCGGTCTTTGGGATTGCATCACATTGTCGGAATTATATCACGTTATCGGGATTCGGGGTGTACTCACATGTTCGGGATTGAATCACATTTGCGGGAGTCGGGGTTCAGGACCCGCAATTTATCCACATTGTCTGGATATAATCATATTTTCGGGATGCGGCGGGATTTCATCACATTAATGGAACTTGGGATTCGGGATTGAACCACATTTTCGGGCTAAAAGGATTCGGGATTAGGGATTTAAGTTTTCGGGGCTGATTGCATCTCAGGTTGCCGGGATTAAGTCGCATTTGTCCGGACGCGGGCTTCGGGACGTAAAAGCATTTTCGAGATCGAATCACACTTTGGGATTTGAATTTCGGGCTTTATGATCAAATTTTCGGGATTCAGTCACATTCTCAAAGTTCGGGATTCAGTGACACTTTTGCGGCTAAGCCAAGACAAATTTTGTTGATCGGGATCCAGGATTGGGAACGACTCATGTGGCAGCTCCGGAACTCTGCGTCTCAGACTGCCGCCGCACCTTGCATCAGCCCACGGCCCTGCAGCAGCACCCTTCAACTGCACACTGTAGAACTTGAGTCTCGGCCTGCAGCAGCGCCCTGCAACAGCCCCCCGTCGCAGCTCTGAGTCTTGGCCTGCGCCCCCTAACAGCACGCTGCTGAAGCACCGCGCAACAGCACCCTGCGCAACGCTGAGTAGCAGAGTGACCTGGTTGCCTGGTGTAGCGGCATCACGATGTTACTTGCCTTTTTTGTGCCGCGGGCAGGCTCTTGACCTGCTGCTGGAATCGGCAAGACTACCCAAAACACTCTGGAATGTGATCCCCGGCTTGCGGCAGCACCTTGCGCGACTGCGACCTGCAGCAGCGCCCTCCGCAAGTCTGAGCCTCACTTGCAACACCCGGCAGCGCAGCAGCACCCTGCAACAGCGCTCTGCTGCAGCACTCTTGGGACTCAGCCAAACACACCGCCATCCAGTCCTCAAGATATGAGATTTATGCATGCTCTGCCCACAAGAAGTGGAGCGGACACACTTGGTGTCTGCTTTTGTCTGGGGCGCGCCCAGTGTTGCGCCTGGCTGTGACGCTGAATTGCCGTCGGATTGTTCTTGGCGTCTCCTTCAGCTGGCTTACCGCCCTGCGCCTGCAAATCAGCTGGCCCTGAGAAGCCATACCAAAAAAGCATCATTGCCTCAAACAAAACGCAAGTTCAAGCAGTCCTAGCCAAGTAATGGCCTGCTTGTCTAACTTCCGTCTAGGTAGCCCACTGACTCATAAGTGGCCGTTTGGGGCCGTGTTTGGCTGATTAGCCCAACTTGCAACCTACACATGTTACTCACACACTTGTGTGTCCTAACCAAGCGATCCCGTCCTTGTAGGCGCATCCACTCAAAGCAAGCGCCAGCGGCTAGCGCGTCTAATCGGCTTCCACTTTTGCCAAAGAGGTTCTGCGCAGTAGACACGAGGCAGACTGGCGCACACACCTTGCTTTAGTAGATTGTGTATTGCGGTCTGGCAAGCGTTGGCGTATGCTCCCATTTTTTGTCGCGCTGCTTCCAACCGAGGCGAGTTATCAGCGACGGACTTCTTAGTGATGGACGTCTTGGTGAAGAGGAGAAGGACGACAGCCGAGCCGAGCCGAGCCAAAATAGGGCGGAGCCAGCTGAGTTACTTCTACCACTACTAGTAGTAGTAGTACTACTACTACTACTACTACTGCTACTACTCACACAACAACAACTACTACTACCACCACTACTACTATGACGCTGACGAGGACGACCAGCACGACCACGACTACTACGACTAGCACTACCACTACTACTACTACTACCACCACCACTACTACTACTACTACTACTACTACTACTACTACTACTACTACTACTACTACTACTACTACTACTACTCTACGACTACTATGACAACCACGGGGACGACGACCACGACCACGACCACTGCTACTGCTACTTCTACTACCATTATTACTTCTATTGTTACCACTAAGGTGTTGCTTAATCTGACCGGTCCCTTAAACCGTTTTTGGCTTCGCAATGGGTTCGGGGGCGGCAGTAGCGTTTTACAGTGTTTCATTGCGAACGCATGCCGGCCAAGGAAAACCTGATTTTGTGCTCCAGCTGCCTTGCGCGGGGCCAAGTAGCTATCGCGCAACTTGATAGAGCAAGTTTTGTTGGGCAAAGTGTTTGGCGCGTTGATTTTGCGAAGGCGCCAGCTACCTTGTAAGGCTGCTGCTTTTCCTTGCTTGTGTGCGCTAAACGCCGTTTGCACAAGGAATCAACCAAGGCTATCTTGGCAGCCAGATCTAAAGATGATCTCGAACTAGCTCTGAGTACTCCGGACTTCCTGCCAAAGAAACGGTTCGAGCCATGGCCTCTGCGTGACCAAGAGCCAGGCTTGCAGCCTTTTCCCCTTCCATGGGCGCTTGCCAGCCTCGCCTGAGGCGGGCCCAATGGCTCATTGCGCCGCTTCCATGTAGTCTGAGTCTGCGTGAGGTCGCCTAAGCACACGCTTGTGGCAATAACAGCCCTTCATCCACCGGGTTTCCCGGCCCACTGCCTGTGAACATGGTCAGCCAAGTCAAAAACAAGCCACGCCGTTCCGAGAAGCAAGTGAGTCGGTCTGGGGCATGTGCGACTTATCCCAGTACTTTGCCAGCCATGGTCAAAGCTGACTCCACTGGCGGCAGGCGCTTTCCAGTGTCTCCCATCTCCAATCCAAGCGCTTGTCGTAGAAGCCACGCAGCAAACCTGTCGCTTCTCGCGGCGCACTCTTCGCCAAACAAGATCTCTTTGCAGATTGCTTTAAGTTGCTTGGCGAAAGGGCCCCGCTCTTCGACGCAGTCCAGAGTTGCCTCGAGCCCATTGACATGACGCGCAAACACCCGCTCAAGTCCAAGGCGTTCCGCAGCAAAGGCTGCAAGTCGCGCATCAATTCTGCAACTGGCAAGCCCTGCAACAGGTAACACCTGGCCATGGATCTCTCTGTGCCCTGGTCAGACTCCGCCCGGAGTTTCAGCCCTGTGTTCGTCCATGTTCCCCTGCGCATTTTCCATGGCAATGGCATGCAACCTGCGCACCCTCGCGCCAAAGTTTTACATGGGCAGGGCCCGAAGACAGTGGTCAAACCCCTTGAAGGCGTCAAAGGGCTGCCCATCTTGCCATTGCCGCGGGCGACACGTGGTTTCTTCCAAAAAGCAAAGGTAATCGAATCCTCCTTGGGCGGAACTGTCTGCTCACAAGAAACGGGCCACCCTCAAGTTCCGAGACCCAGGTGGCAAAAAAAAACACGGCTTGACAGTGAGTGAAGCATGTCCAGCTTCAACAAAATGGGCCTTGTTGAGAACCTGTCCGGCACAGAAAGGCTTGGCGGCGAGCCTTGCGACTCTGCAAAGAAAATGCGCTGCCGCTCCCATGATTGTTTCCCAGTTATCTGCGTTTTGCAAGCTCCTGCTCCTGCAGCGAGGCTATTTCCTTTCACCCAGAGCTTGGCCGGCCAAAGACATGCTGGCTGCCTATCTGCACCGGCGCAAGCGAGACAGAGTCGGGCAGACACCGCTGAGCAAGCTGAGCAAGCAAACAGTCTTGCGCAGCGGGCTGTTGACGAAGCTTATGTGTTTGCCTGCCCGGTTGATTTGGAGAAGCGCCCAGCCCGTAGGCTCTCCCGTAGGCTAAAATTGCGGCTGTCCGCTTGTCGCTGCAGATTGTGGAGGGCTGCGCCCGGACAAGGCCCGGGCCCTTGATTGCCCCAGTGTTGCTTTGCAGCGACGCCAGAAACTTGAAACACAGCCCGAAGTTGGAGGCCCTGCCAAGCACCTGATCTAGTGTTTTTCCCCAGTGTAGCCGAGGAACCCTTCAAGCTGGACAGAAACGCTGCAAGCGATGAACGCGCCAGCGTAAACCGCAAGTTGTGTGAAGCAACCGCCCGCAAACATGTTGGTGTGTTTAGGTTTTTCTGGCCCCGACATACCCACAGCAAAAAACGCGTACTGCAAAAAGTTGAGCCCGCAACATCAGGACCAGCCTTAGGGATTGGGAAAGCAGAACGCTGATGCTACAAAAGTGTAAGCGCACAACTTGCTAGGCCTGACAGCAGCGACGCCACAGCGCTGCATACGCGAAACAGTGTGTCGAGTCGTGTTTCTCTTTGTGCAGAGATCTTCCGGCAACTCAGAGAGGTGGTCTTCTCGACAAGTTGTTGGCTGCCTGCCGTCTCACAACCGCCGAATTGAAGGCCAGCATGCTTGCAGCTTTCAGGTGGCTGCCAGGAAAGGCCGGCAGCAAGTGCTTGACATGATAGTCTGGCCCACAGCAAGCGTGGCCGCGCAACGACATTCACTCCCGCTTGCTAGAGCATCTTTGTGAAGCCACGAAGGTAAGCCTTGCCTGGCAAGTTTTTGAAGCTGAACGTTTGCCCCAACCAAAGACGCAGGCTTGCCAGGCTTGCCTGATACATCAGCTGGAAGTTAGGCAACGCAAGCTCGCAGAACGAGAAAGGCTCCACGCAGCAGACGTGTTGCAGCCGCCCTCCTTCTGCGGAGCATGCCCAATCTTCGCTTCAAGAAGAAAAGAGGCACGCCCGCGACTCATGTGGCCGTAACCTCCTGCCGGCAAGCTTCAGCTTCAACGCTCCGTCGCGCTTGTTTTGCTGCCCGCTTTCGCCTTGTGTCCTGCACGCTTGTCTGGCCTAGCCGTTCCGTACTCCCTGCCGTCTGTGGCCGACACCAGACTTAGAAAGCACAAGCGCCTTCATATCGCGAGAAAGATCCTGCAGACTAGCGGGGCTGCGCGTTGGAAGAGGCGAAGCGTCGAGGCTGAAAGCTCCAGGGCCTGGCGGGTAGCTTGCTGAGGTTCTTTTGATTGCGCAGAGAGATAGACTCAGACGGCCGCGCCAGCTGAGCTTTGAGAGGCAAGCTTGCGCCTGCCTAGTTTGACTCGCGCAAGCGCTTGGGACCGCGATCAGCAAGAAAAAAGGGCTGCCAGCGAAGCCTGCGGCTTCAGCCTTGCTTACTTGAGTTGTTTTTCTTTTTGCCGAAAGCGTCGCGAAGGGTTCTTCCGCGCGGGGCTCTCGGACCAACTTGCATAGAGTCACTTGCGCAGAGTCAAGCACATAGCGCCAAGTGCATGGAGCCAAGCGCATAGAGCCAAGTGCATAGAGCCAAGTGCAAATCGAGATAAGTGAAAAGAGCCGAGTGCACAGAGCCGAGTGCATAGAGCCGAGTGCATAGAGCCAAGTGAGTGGGGCTAAGTGCATAGAGCCGTGCATAGAGCCAAATGCATAGAGCCAGGTGCATAGAGCCAAGCGCATAGAGCCAAGTGATAGAGCCGAGTGCACAGAGCCGAGCGCACAGAGCCGAGCGCATAGGCCAAGTGCATAGAGCCAAGTGCATAGATCCAAGCGCATAGAGCCAAGTGCATAGAGCCAAGTGCATAGATCCAAGCGCATAGAGCCAAGTGCATAGCGCTTCGGCGTCAGCAGCTATGTAAGTTAAGTTTAGCTTTCTAGTTCAGCTTTCTAGGGCGCCGGAGCAGAACTTTGATCGTTGATTTGCGACCCTTTGCGGGGATCGGCGCGGTCGAGGTACAAAAGCTCGTTGTTGTTTTTTGCATTTTTGCAATGCGCGGATTCGCTGCGGCGGCGTGCGAATTCGCTTTAGGCTCGGCGAACCCTCTGCGGAGATCGAAGCGCTCTCGCTGTGGCGCCGTGCGATTTTATTACTCCCGAAATGGCCTTTGAAAGTTGTCTCGTGGTTTGCGCACCTGCTTTCGCAATCGCGCGGTCGCGGGCTCGATTCCCCCTGGTCCGCGGCAGCTCCGGCTCAAGCAAAGAAGCCGTAGTATGTGGAGTGTACTCCTGGCGGCTCCGACCGGAAAATCGCAACCCTGAAGCGCAGACGTATAGCGCGCGGAGCTCGTCCACAGCTCAGCTCGGGCTGAGAATCCTGCGCACAGATACAAGCGCCGAGCGTCTTGCGGAGAGAAACTTGCACAACGTGCACGGAACAGCTTGAAGACAGATGTCGAGCCACTTGCGTGCAGCAGCTTGCAGAGAGCAACTTGCGCGCAGCAGCCTGGAACAATGCAGCTTGCGCAGACGCTGCCATGTTTCCTCTCGTAGGACGATGAGATGGAGCTCTCATGTGACCATACACATTGAGCATCGCCGCGTGCAGACACGCTCGCCGCATCGATGTAAAAACGTGTCTCCGCGGCTGGAAGAGCGCTTGGGGAAAAATGCTTTTGGGCCAATCGTCCTCTAGTTTTCCTTTGGCTGCGCTGGCTGCCTTATCTTCCCATTCCTGCGGTTTTGGGCTTGATTGCGTCAGTTTTTGGATTGCCGGCATGCGCCCTTAGAACCAGCGGCGATTGTTGGAGTAGCGGCGTTTTGAAAGGTGGCTTTCAACTGCCAGCTCAAGCCCTAACTTGCGCTTTGCTCGTCGTTCAAGAGAGAGGCCCGCTTTGATGACGCTTGTCTAGCCTGTTCTGTCTTCGGCTGCACTTTGGACGAACAAAGCCCAAAGCGCTTTCGCGCGCGCGTGGTGATGATGTATGTAGCTCCACGCGCCAAGGGACCCCCTTTTCCCGAGAATCCCCGCCCATTTCAACAGCAAGCCTTGGCGCTTGCCCTGGTCGCGCCTCAAGCCTTCCATCCATGATGATTGGCTTGACAGCCGCGTTCTGGCTAAGTTGGCCTCTCGCAAGCCAGAACGTTGTAAACTTACAAAGCAAGCCAAGGCACACCCATCAACCAGCACTGTTTGCGCGTGTGTGCTGTGAGCCTCCTGAGTGCCAAGAGGGGCCGCCTCCATCGCGCAGCAAAGTCTCGAGCCGACGCTAGGGTTTTGCCTCCCAGCTTTCAATCGCAGTTAAATTTCAATCGAGGAGTTCGCTGTGGTTGCGCAGCTCAATTTAAAGCCGTCCATGCGCGGAAAGTTTGGGTTCAAAGTTCAAGTAGCTGCTCCAGAGCGATCGATTTGACTCAAAAATTGGCCGGGCGATGAATTAGGGGGCTTCCAGGGGGCCGGTCAGATTAAGCAACACCTTAGTTACCACCACTTTAACTTCTACTCCTACTACTACTACAATACAACTACTAACTTCTACCACTATCATTCCTACTTTATACTACAACTATTACTTCTACTCCTACTACTGCTACTACTGCTTACTGCTGCTACTACTACTACTACTACTATCACTACTACTGCAATACTTCTAACTTCTACTGCTGCTGCTGCTTCTGCCACGGCTGATGCTACTAGTGCTGCTATTACTACTGCTACTACTACTCCTATAACTACTACTACTTCTACTATGTCCTTTGGTCTTTGACTCTTGGTTACCCTTGTCGCAAGCCCAGCCACCTACATGGAACTTGGCAAACGTCTGCTGAAACCAACGTTGCTCTAGGAGTTGCGCAGCCCGTTCTATGTTGCTGCGCAGCTCAGGAAGAAGCCAGCCCTAGGCGATTGAAACTCACCTTGCCAGACCACTGAGTTGCATGGCCTTCTGTGCATCATCACGAGGGATGGTACCCATAGCTGCCCCCCATCCCTTGAGATGTGACCATCGGCTAAAGGACAAAAACAGTGCGACGCAAATTGCGCGCGCAGGAGGCGGCCAGTGTATCAGGCGCGAATGTGTTTCTGGTGTCATGTCTGCGCGTGACACCCGCCGCAATGTGAACGTCAGCTTACACGAGCTCCGCGGGAAGGTATTCGGGCGCTCTGCGGGATTGAGGACATGTCCGGAAACTAGCTAAAGTCCTACTGGCTTGGAGTTGGATTCGCAGGTTTTTCAGCAATTTTTTTGGCCCACACGCCTTGCTAAATGGGGCTGGTCTCCGGCCCGCGTCAGAGATTGGAACTGTTTAGGGACCCCGAAAGCGCGCCTTAGGAATCGGTATTCCAATGTTAACGTCATCCCACATTGAACGTGCGTCCAACTGAGCTCTTCAGCGTGGTTTCGCACAGCTCTGCCTCAACTCACCAAGTCCTTCACTGCGATGGGTTCCGGCTCAGACCGCTACTAGCAGGGGCCACTTTTTTGATTTGGATGCTATCCCCCTTGAGACCACGTGTGAAACTTCTATTTGCCCTGTTCACCAAGAGGAACGCAAACGTCGTGGGCTGAGCGCGGCACCCGGCCATGGATGCCTCTTGGACCAGCGTGCCCTTTTCATGCAAGCATCAAGTGTGGATTGCAAACCCGGTCCTGTTCTCTCTGCCCGGTGGATTGGTGCAACTGCAGATATGTGGTCATTCTGGGTTGCTGCGACCACTGAAGGTCAGTGCTACACCCTGCTGTTTCAAACACGGCATGGACCAGCAGCGTTTCTCGGGTCACTCTTGACATGGTGGCAAGTTTGCTTCAGGTAAGGTTGTGACACTTTTTGTCCTAAAAGTGTCAACAAGCGCAATCTCGTGGGGCCGGCTGCCTTTTTGATTTGCCCTGAGTTTTCCACCCCGCAGCGGGAACTGCCGTGTTCTGGCGGCAGGCGGCGCTGGATCAGGCAATGGCAGGGTAATGGGTCCATATAGTTTCGCAAAGAAATTTGCTTGACTGGTGTGCCCACGAGGCAGTCAGAGTGTAAGATTTTCTCAGCCAGCGTTAAACGGGCCCGGAGTTTGATGTTTTGAGCGTGCGCGGGCGGGTTGCTTCTCTGCATCTTTGCGGGCTGGAAGGCATGTGCAGCGCATGTTTTCGGCGCAGGTAGTAAGCAATGCAACTAAAACGGAGCTCAGGAACACGGAAACAGTGTGCAAAGCTAAGAGAGATGCTGCTTCAACCTGCGACTGCCCTAGGGCTCTATTCTGTGAACAAAGCCTCGGATGGGGTGGTCTCATAGCCACGCGCAAGCTGCAGCTGTTGCAGTTCGAACTGAGATGCCCTTAGCCTGCGTGATGCTTTTACACGAGGATCTGAGCTCCAACCTTATTATCGCGAAACCACAAAGAGGCCGGCCTCCTTTCCATGAGAAAAGGGTGGAGGGTGTTTAGGCAGTCCTGGCGTGACCAATTGCCATGGTTTGCAGCAGCAGGCAAGGGAAACTGGCTGGGAGTGGCCCATTTAGAAACCGAGCTCACGCTCGACCGTCACGATTTGGACTGGCGACTTCTGACATTGTATCTATATGTTTTATATTATATGAATTCATAGTATTATGCGTTTGCAAACATGGCACCCTGGGAATACTTTGGCGCTTGATTACGCAATATTGATGATACTGGTAAGATGCCAGAAACATGTGTTTAGCCCTTCATCAAATTGAATCTTGGAAACCGTTGCATGATGAGTTGGTCAGCATCTTCAGGAATTGCTAAGCACTGGCCAGCGCACCCGGTACTGGAGATTACAGATAGGTGTAAAAACACATAAAACCTGAGTGGAAGATTGTCACGAAAAGTGCTTTGAGATCATTCAGCCTCCAACCCAGCACTTGCAAGAACATGATTTGTTTGGTTCGTTCCCTGTTTGGTTGGTTTCCGTGGATTGCATTTGTTGGCTGGAAGTACCCTGCTTGACAAACTTGTCCTGACTGAATATTGAACTCCCCCTGTTGCCTGATCCGCGTTGAGATGCCGGCAGAGGCGGAAACACAGCGCTGGCAGGACCACCACACCATGCGTTGCTCGAACCCTGCCAGAAAGCAACACGTGCGTGGGTCCTAGTTTGGCAAGAGTTTGGGACAGGTCTAGACTTGAGTAGATTGCAATTTTGACGCGTGCCAATTATAAACGAACATGAGATAGAGCTTGTGACATGTGGAATGCTCCATCAACAGTTACCCTCACTACGCCCTGTTTATTGGGCGCAGTTGGTTGCATATCTAACGACAATACTCATAAACATAATACATGTGCACGCGGGTAAGACAACGTATTTTACACACAGAATAGACACGCAACACGAAAGCAGCGCTTGCAACGCGCTGCCAGGGCACAGAGCAGTGCAACTGCACGTTTTCTGCCATCTTGTGCGAAGCAACTCGCTTGACACGTGTTGCAAATTTGGTTGAGACTGACGAGGCTAGCGCAAGCACTGGGATTACGCCTTCACTGTCGAGCCAGGTGCACCTGTTTCCGAAATCGGTGGCCCGGCAGCATACCCTGACATATTATCATGTTGCGATGTTTTTGTTCCTCGGGAGTGGCTTTGTTGCACTGAAAGCCTTTTGATTGCACTTTCCTTGCGCAATATACGCTCTCACAAGCGCACGACAAAAGCTGCGCGCAAAATGACCAGGAACCCTTGTCATAGCATCGACATGTGACCTTTCTGCTTGCTGGACCACAGGCAAGATACAAATTTTCGTGTCCGTCCATGCTGTGAGCTGAAGGAGTGTGATCCGTATTTCGATCTATCTACCGAATCTAGTCTGAACTAACCTAGTCTCTAGCCCTCGAACTGTCTTTCTTTCTATCTCTATCTACTGCATCTATCGATCGATCTCGTTGCCGTGTCTTCAACAAGCATGTTGCACCTGCCATGAAATCTACGCATGACTGCGCGAAACCTCTGAAGAGCGCGCTTTCCCAAATTACTTTTGCGCCCAGCGCTTACAATGTGCGAGCGCGCTTCGCGCGCGATCTTTGCGTGTGGAAAACGAGCGACTTCGCGCGCTACTTCAAAGTTGTTGGGAACGCACGTTCCGTACTACTTGTGTAAATAGGAATTGCGATACTGGGGCCGCGCTTCGCGCACTGCTTTTGTGCTCAAGAGTTACGTGAATGCTGAGCTGCGTGAATGCTGTTCTCGCGCCGCTTGCGTTCTTAAAACTTGCGATTTCACACTTAAAAATTGCTATCCGTGAGGCAGAGCAATGGGAACGCGTTTCGCGTACTACTTTTGCACCCCAAAGTTACGATTTTCGATCCTGAATGCTTTTTGCGTACTGCTTGCGTACTTGACACATGCGATTTTAGCCGGAGCTGCGGGAACGCGCTTTGCGCTCAAAGTTTGCGATCTTGCAGCCAGAGCTGCGGGAGGGCAGTTTCCGTATACTTTAGTACTTACGCCTGGGGACAGATTTGAACGCAATTCATGTGGTAGGAGGTTGTTTCGTCCAGACGACTCAATAATCCCACGCGGAAACGGGAACCCCATGAGCGAAATATAGCCGTGAAAATCCGTGAAGAAGCCGCAAAAATCCGGAGTATGGCCGTGAAAATCTGTGAAAAGAAAGGCCGCAAAAAGACAGTGAACGTCGTGAAGAACATCTTTGGCCGCAGTTGTCCCGTGAATCCGCTTCTGTCCGTGAATGCGCTCGAGAGCGGCGTGTCCGCATTAATTGTGATCAAATCAGCCTCCAGGAAGGATTGTAAAAGTCGTGATTGCCAAGCCGGCGGACTTCCGCGGGCCAAGGAGGCCAAACGATAAGCACGCCCGCTCAAGTGACCCCGCTGAGCACTGTATCCACGCCCCGCCACATGATAAGCGCACCCGCCGCACCCGCTCAAGCGACTCTGCTCAGCGCTGTATCCACGCCCTGCCACATGATAAGCGCACTCGCTCAAGCGACACGCCCCCAAATTTGGCAACTGTGCCGCGATGGATTGCGTATTTGCGAGCGTGGCAATGGCGCCACGCCCAAGCAGATAGAAACTTGTTTCAGCAGCTGGGCAAGCTGTGCTTGAGCTATATGGCGTCCTGATCTAGAAAAACTTTGCGAAACACGAAGTTTCGTTTTCCTGCTTCTTCCAAATTTGAGGCGTCCCGAACATGTTTTTGGCAGGCGACGTGCGGTTCGCCTAGGCGAAATCACGTTTTGAGGTTATCGCGGCCGGGAAAGCGCAGGGTGCGTCGCGGGCGTTGTCACAGGGTTTCTTCGCCGAACTTCGTGCTTTCAGCTCGCTCCGAGTCGGAGGCAGATCTATGGTCGACTGGCCGAGGGCAGCGCCGGCTTGTAAAAACAGATGCTGCGGCATGCTCGAACTGAAGCGGGCCAGAACGTGGTCGACGCAGTGATTCCGCCACAGCTTGCGGAGGAGTCGCATTGGAGCGTAGCTAAAAACAACAGGGTCGAAGTCAGCAGCGCAATAGGAGGGAGCTCGGCTCTCACACTTCCGGAGTTTCCAGGGCCAGTGCCGAAATGAAGAGGCAGGCTGAGTGGTTCAAGCTGCAAATCGATGCAGCTCGCAGCCGTGGAGGATGAGTTGAAGTTTTACATCCTTCCACTAGTACTTCAATTTCAGCGCAATGTTGTCCCTGAAGATGCCAACAAGCCCGCCAACGTCCAAAACAAGCACCGGCATGTCAATCAAGCGCACCATGTGGACTTTAAAGCTGCCCACATGATCCGATCACCTGGACGTCACCATGGACTGTGCTCAAGAACGGGTCCTCGGCTGGGGTAAAGACCTATGGTTGGTCCACCGACAGCAGCTACTACCACAAGCAGTTGCTTCCTAAAGCAAGAGATATTCTTCTGGCAACCGCTCAATTCTTATGGTGTGGCCAAGACTGTTTTTCTGAGGTGATCGGTAGATTGACGAGGGCAACATGGTCCTTGTTTCAAGTCAATGCACCTCTACAGATCAGTAGGACGCCAATCCCAGTTGACACATGTGCGTGTCAACTTTCGCGTGTGTGCGAACCAGAGCGCAGTTGCAGCCAGCTTGCGCAATCATGTAAACACGCTTCGATGCTGAGGGTCAAAAGAAATTTGATTTTTGTGTTCTGTTTTGTGAACCGTCCCAATGTTGGGCTCAAGGCTCTTCTTGAAGCGCACGACGCGCTTGCAGGAAAACAGCCTTGCTGCGGTCCTGCAAAACACTTGGTTTCAGGAACTTAGAATCTCCCATGGCAGCAACAGACCGGAGCTGCAAGCTTTCAGCCTTATCTCATAGGACTGGTGTGTTTTTGTTCCTTCTTTACGCAGCGCCAAGGGTTGCAGGACGGCCGCAACTTTACTCGAGGCACTAAAGCCTGGCCGAGCTCGCGATGCGCGGGAGGATGTGCTACCGCATGTTTTGTATGCACTGCGACTCCATTCACTTACCCGGAACTCAGTTGGTGTAAGTCGGTTATTTGCTTTAGTTGAACGGTGACTACTTGGTTGTTATGAACCGGCTATTTTGGGCGCATGCTAGCGCCTTGTTGTTGGAAGGGTGGTCGCATGTTGTTGAACTGCGGTGCGTCATGCGTTTGAACAATCTGTAAGCTCGCGTTAGCTCAGACAAGTAGAAGCTAATGCGAAAGTGCTCAGGCGCGCACCAGCTTGCGCCTGGGGTCACCTGTGCTTGTGTTGATTGAAACACTCGTAACTCGTTGAGCACGTTGGCCTGCGATTGCTGTTGGAGGATTGTTTCTTCTAAGCGCATGCTTATGTGTGAGCAAAGAAATTGGCAACTTTGCAGCGCGTGTTGGTGAGTTGTGGTCTGCCGCGTGCCATGTTTTGTGGACACAGCTCGGGTAATCTTTAAGCTCGCAGCGTGGTAAGGCGGAAGGAGCTAACCTCACTGCCAAGAATGGCCACCTCGGCTGCAGAGTCAGCCGCGCAATGATCGGAACTGTTGTTGGATTTATGAAGGTCTGGATAGAGGACTATTTGAGGCAAGACGAGTTAGGGGTGACCAAGATATCGTTCCGACAGATTATCCTTCTAGACAGCCAAGGCTTAGGTTGTGTCACGAAGCGATGCGTTTTGGTTATGGCCAGCGAACTCGGGATATGCCGGGGCTGTATTTATGTTGGGCTGGAATTTTGGGCTGGAATGTGTTTGCGCCCTTGCTGCGACGCAAGGCTCTTCTGCTGCTTCCTGTGAGGCAACCTGCGACCTGCGATGCCAACGGCGCTGCAAGCTTCCAAGCCCAGCTTACTTGGCCAGAGAAACCTTTGGCCAGATAAAGCTCCAAGTGCAAAGCGCCAACTGTCAGGTTCACTGTTGCCACAAGTTGCTCACACTTAAGGACTTCGAATCTCGTTGATTGCTCTGAGTGGTTTCAATGTGCAGCCCCCCGCATCTATCGAATGTCGTGAGTGGTTTCAATGCGCAGCCCCCCGAATCTAGAGGGCCTGGTTCCTTTGCGATCAAGTTCATATTTGCTTTGCCGTTTGGAGCACAAGGAGGGAACGCGCATGTTTGTACAGCGTTTGTCCCATATTTGACAGGATTTGGGACAACATGCCACACAGCAGTAGGTGCTGAAAGGGCCTTGTCCGCTAGCCTGATTGTTTTCAGAAATTGCGTTGGCTTGGCAAGAAACACTTGGTTGAACAAGACTCACAGTTGCCAACAAGTTTGTTTCACAAGGCCAGGGAGGTGACAGGTCGCAACACACTTTAATATGTCACAGTAGCTATCTGCTGCGAGTAATCCGCGTTCTTGAAGGATCAAGGTCCTAGCTCTTGCGCCTCACTCCTGCTTGAAACTTCGTTTTGACGACTGTTTCCGTACTGTCCTGCGCTCCTCTTGCCTGGAAGCCCAAAGTTCCGCAAGCCCAGTCTGCAATGTGTCTGGCTTGTTCTCATGTCAAGGGCCATGGTCAAGGGCCATGGTTTTTCCACGGTGGTAGTAGTGCAACTTGAGCTGGCTTGAGTCCTCAGCAAAAACCAAGTCACACCATCGCTTCAAAGCTGCTACGTGAAACAGATGCCTCGGCCATTTTCACCCAACTTCCTTGAACATGGAGGCAAGCAGTGAGCCTGGAAGGCGCGTGTCAAAGGCAATGAACATCGCAGAACAAAGACCTCGTGAGCGGCGGCGGGGAGTTGCTTTATCAATCCCGGGTTCTTCGTGAAGTTGGGCCAGTTGCTTGATGCGTTGTGAAGCTGAACCACACTCCGCAGCTTGGACAACGATATTTTTGAATCCCATGGCCTGGATGATACTGGCACAGAAGTCTAGGTGCTTCACGCCGTCAAATGCCTTCATGCTACTGGTTGTTCCCCGGCTGCGGTTGCTTTAGGAGGCTACGCTTTGCTAGCTGTCTTCTGTTCGTTGGGAAAACAGAGGACTTCCCTTTTGGTGCGCAGCTGCTCGGAGGTTTCGGGGGATCTTAGGAGCCAACTACTTTTCGCAGCGTTGCGTCCTTTCCTGGGACAACTCAATACCCGCAAGATGCTTGCAAATGTTCTTTTACGGCATGAAGCGCCAGGCTTTTCAACGCTGGCGGCGGCAGATACCGAGGCTTTGCTGATTGCACATTGTTTGCTTGGGATCGTCGTGTGATATCTTGTCCCTCCTGGGAGTTGCCAAATGTTCTGCTTACCAATAAAGTATGAGCCAGTCCAGTAGCTTTCCAACAGCTGCTGCCTTGCGTGTTGGGTGCGCATTTACGATTTGGCTTGAGAATCGTTTTTCGCATTGACGGTTGTTGATACGTGTCGGACTGCCAAAAAAAGTGTCCAACGCTTCGTCTCAGGGGGCGCCGGGGGGCAAATTAAACAGCAGCTTTCGGTTGCGGGCAGGAGGGTAAGCCCATGGAGTCTCAATTTTCCAGGCCAGTTTCGACTTGGAATCGATAGACGTGACAAAGTATGTTTGGCGCGTGTGTGGCTTGTCGTTTGGTTCGCGTACGCATGGCATGACTACAGTGTGCGTGCTGACCCTGTTCATTGGCAGACCTTGCGCGATACTGCAAACGTCAGCGAAGCGCGCTGCAGCGCCCCAGACGAACTTACAGCAAGCATGGGTCAAGCAGATTCCTTATCACGTGAAAACCATGGGTGTTGGTGTGGATCTGACGCAGACTCAGCGTAGTCCCGCTGCAGGAGCCGTCCGACTTGGAAAACCTAGTGGAGGAACGGACGAAGGTTGTTGCTGGCATTTCCCAGCAGGGCAATTGACGCGGCCTGCTGAGGATTACGCGTGCGCACACAGACACCGAGACGCAAAGACAGAAACACACACACAAACACACACACACACACACACACACACACACACACACACACACACACACACACACACACACACACACACACACACACACACGCACACACACACACACGCACACACACACACGCACACACACACACGCACACACACACGCACACACATACACACATACACACATACACACATACACACATACACACATACACACATACACACATACACACATACACACATACACACATACACACATACACACATACATGCACATGCGCATACACATCCACGCCCACGCCCACGCCCACGCCCACGCCCGCACGCACGCACACACGCACCCACACACATGCTCAGCTCCGTAAATGAAGTTTTTCGGCAGCGTCCGGGCTGCGTATCTTGACAAGCCGCGCAAAGCTTCGCTGGCCCGGGTCATGAAGCCCCCTGCTGATTTAAAGAGCGTTCAGTGTGGCGAGCGCACTAGGCACCTAAACAGGTGTGACGTCCCGGCGTCCCGGACGTAAGAACAATGGAACAAGTTGGCCACAGCCGTGACCAGCGTTGTGTTGGTGGGCGCTTTGCAGCCGAGAGCTGTCGCGCGGGTCTGCTTAAAATTTATCACACGACGTCCGTGCCCAGGCCCGGAGCGGATTCACCGCAGGGACGAATATTTGTTTCGCACGCTAGGAAGGAACTGTACATCATGGCCGCGAGAAGCGTACAACTGTACCAAACAAAGGGTGTCTTGCTCTGCGACAGAAGGGGGCTGCAGTATGTGGCTGCGTTTGACATGCGGGACAATACCTCTGCATAGTTGTGAGACACAGTTCCTGCGTCGTTGGGAAGTCGGAAGCCCAAAAAGGGACAGTTTCAAGTTGCACCGGGCGCAAATAGAAACCCAGGCTCTGAAACTCTTGTAGTTGGCACGCTTGAAAAAACCGCACGGTCCGTCACGAGGAGACGATTGTCAAGGTGTCTTGCAATGAAAAGATACGAGCGACGAGTCTAAGATCTGCGCGGCGTGGAACTAATTGCTCCTCCAAAAGGGGCACAGACAGAGCACGAAACCTGGACTCGCTTGGGCCCCTATCGGTGAACATCGCCGAACCACGGGTTTGCTGAATAACCCCGCCTGTGGTGGAAAAACGTGCGAAAGCCGGCAAAATGGCGCCGCATCTTCAAGCAATAGCCTCACCACAAGGGAATTTCGACAAGGCCTCGGTCGGTAGAATGTAGCCAGGCACTTGGACAACCACAACGCCCATGTTTTGGTTACTGTGTGCGCGCGGCGGTGACACAGGGAAACCACAAAGAGCGCTGTGTCAATGGGAACTTCATGCGTTGAATCTCCACGTACGCAACTGTGATGCGCAGCAGTTTGAAACGCCAAACTCACCGGCAAACCGTACTGCGAAGCCCTATCTGGCAAAAACCACGTGATTGTCTTGAAACGGGAAGCAGCAGCCTTTGAGGCTGCCGCGAGTTGACTGCACTTTTTGGCTGGCATCTTCAACTTACTGACCCACAGCGCGAGTCCTTGCGCTGACGTGGATGTGCAAGGGTTCTTGGCCAGCAAGTTTACGGGCACTGGGAGATTGAAATCAGCAGCGCGCAACAACATGTCGGGTGTTGCGAAAAATCCAAATCAGCAGCCTTTCCCTCGACTTCGGGGTTGTCGATTTCACCCGCTGCTGCGTCCAAAATTGCACTATGTGCCACGTTGGATTCAAGACCAGCAGGCGGAGCCAGCCCAACAAAACTGGCAGCCACTAGGTCCAAACCGAAGTTGCGTCGACGACTTCCATGTCAGAGGGTATTTGCCTCGCGGATTACCAAAAAGATGCTAGCAAACCCACCTTGCTTGAGTGGAAACTGAGCCACGCTACACAGTGCAAAGAACGCTCCGGCTGCAAACTCCTTTGAAAACAAAAAGCAACACACCTTTAATTGACTGCAAGGGCCACGCAATCATAAAGGGGCTGGTGGGCAATCTAGAAGCCAATCAAGATCGAAAGCATATGTCAGCTATCCTTTAGCCATGTATTTGCCTCCCTTGTCCACAGACTGTGAAAAAGCCCTGACACGTGGCGCAAGCAAAACGTGCTCAACATCACTCTGGGGGTTGCCGGCAAAGTCTTTAGTTTGCCGCAGCCGGAGAATAGCCTGAGGCAACAAGAAAAGCAAAGCCAACCATGCTGCTCTCGTAGCCGTGTCTCGGACAAGTGCTCAACAGACACGTCGTCAAACTGCAGCCCTCGCTGCGCGTGAAATGTTTGTTCTGGCAGGCAAAAGAGGCTTCAAAGCAATGGTGAGACGATATGGGCAGCGTTTTTGCTTTTGTAGTAGGATGTTGTTGTCTTGGCTTTAGCCATCACCACTCCATGCGTCCCAGCTGTCATGTTCAAGTCGGGAAATGTGGCCCGTAAGCCATCAGGCATCCGACAGCAATTTTGAAGATGCGGTTCGGGTGCCCAAACAGGTCGGACGCCCACGCTGCACGTGTGTACATTACGTGAAGAGCAGGAAAAAAACCCAAGGTGGGGTAGCAGTACCTCCACGAATGCGTCAGCCAGATCTCCGGACATTGTGCAGCCTCGAGAGGTGGCGGGGACATTAGTGGGGGGCCTGGTGTGACAAGCGATTTGTGATGCGGCAAGGCGTGCAGTTATGGCAGTGGTGAAGCAGCCGGTCGTTCTGTGGGCAAGGCAAAGTTCCCTGGTCAGAATCAGGGCAGAACGGATCAAGTCAGTAGAAGTTGCTCACAGCTCAAGACTGAGCAATCACGTAGATACTGCACCCCTCGAAGCTGCCGACCGAGCTCCTCTAACTGGTCTTCAGTCTGCAAGGCTCCATCCGCAGGCAATCCTTGGCAAGCGGGCTCCGCGTGACGAAGAGAGCGCTGGGCGGCTCCGTCTCATCCCGCAGCTTCAAAATCTCCATCCGCATTGCCCCCGTGCCTCGGCGCCTCAAGTGCTAAAACACTGTGGCTTTCTGCGCCTGTGAGTTACGCCTGTTGGCTTCTGGCATCTCTACGCAGCATCACAGTGGCGCTTTGGATGGTGCCGTAGGACCACGCAGCTGGAAAGCGGACGGACACTGTGAACAAACTTGTTGGCAAGCACGTGGAGCCCGCGTCCGAGCTCCATATCACAACCAACCGCGCAGAGCTTCCTTTGGCCCGAGCTGCGCGGAAGGTCCTCGGGTCCTCTGATGATTCAAAGAGCCACACACACACCGGTACACGCAGACATAGACACAGACAGAGGCACACACGCGCAGACACACCCACACAAACACACCCGCACGGACACGCCCGCACGCACACGCACGGGCATGCGCTCACGCACACACACACACACACACACACACACACACACACACACACACACACACACACACACACACAAACTCTCGCACGCGCACGCTCACGTACGCACGGACTCTCACCACGCTCACGATGCTCACGCACACACGCACACACACAAACACAAACGCAATCGCAAACGCAAACGCAAACACAAACAGACACAAACAAACAATCAAGCAAGAACAAAAAACATCAAACCAACCAACCAACCAATCAACCAACCAACCAACCAAAAACAAGCAAGCAAGCAAGCAAGCAAGCAAACAAACAAATCAAACACACACACACACGCAAAGACACACACATAATGTTGCACCTGGTTTAATATCAGTAGTCTGAATTATGTCAAGTTTCCCCAGCTTAAGCACGCCCCCCCCACTGCTTCGGCACCATGATTTATGTCAAGTTCGAACCCCAAAAATTCTGACTCAAAATTCGCAATATGGGCAACTGATTTCTCCTCTCAACTTCCTGGCTCAGTCCCAGAAGTGAAACTCTGCAAATCTTTGGTTGCTCAGCTTAGCAAGGGACCAGGCCAAGACCTGAGCCTCTGAATTCCTGATTTGATGCTAAGCCCCAACCATCAAAATTCTTTACTTAATCCAAAAACAAGTTGGGTACCATGTTTAATGTCCAGTTTTAGGGGTGGGTGGGTTAGGAATCTCCAGGTCACATCTTAGCTTCTTGCTTTTAAAGGGAGCTCCAAATCTAAAAGCTTGGCAAGGTACCAGGCCAAGACCTGAGCCTAAGAATTCCTGATTTGATCCCAAGCCCCAAACCATCAAAATTCTTTACTTAAGTCCATCCAAAAACAAGCAAAGAAGTTGCCCACAAGGGGGCCTGATCCTCTTTAAGGGGCACTGTTTGGTTACCATGTTTCATGTCAAGTTCCCAGGACCCATAAATTAAGCTACTTAAAAATAGCGACAAAAGTTCAATTAGCTTCCCAGGCGCAAATACGCTAGGCGTGCAAAGCGCGAGACACTGTACGTGGTCGGGGGCGTTGGTTGGGGTGTCGGGGCACCGGAACCCCATGAGAAGATGCGAAGACGCAAAGTCGCCAGCACGAACTGTTGGGGGCTTCGAATCACGGGGTGTCGCGCGGCTTTGGTGCCTTCTACCAACCGCAGAAAACCGGCTTCGGCAGATTGGAAGTCTGGACCTTCCCCAGATGGTATAGGCGGGTGGGTTAGGAATCTCCAGGTCGCATCTTAGCCTCTTGCTTTTAAAAGGGGCTCCAAATCTAAAAGCTAGCTTTTAGCAAGGAACCAGGCCAAGACCTGAGCCTAAGAATTCCTGATTTGACCCCAAGCCCCAAACCATCAAAATTCTTTAAACCCAAGCCCCAAACGGTGCAAAGAAGTTGCCCACAAGGGGGCCTGATCCTCTTTAAGGGGCACTGTTTGGGTACCATGTTTAATGTCCAGTCTTAGGGGTGGGCGGGTTGGGAATCTCCAGGTCACATCTTAGCCTCTTGCTTTTAAAAGGGGGTCCAAATCTAAAAGCTTAGCAAGGGACCAGGCCAAGACCTGAGCCTCAAAACTATTTACTTAAATGCGTCCAAAAACAAGCCCCAAACAGCCCTGCAAAGGGGGTTGCCCACAGACACACATACTCCCACACGCACACGCACAAGCACGCGCACGCGCACGCGCACGAAAACGCACACGCACCCGCACACGCGCACACACACACACACGCTGGCACCCACGCACGCACGCACGCACGCACGCACGCACGCACGCACGCACGCACGCACGCACGCACGCACGCACGCAACACGCAGACGCCCACGCGCAGGCACACGCCCAGGCGCGCGCGCGCCCGCACACGCGCATGCGTACGTACGCGGACACGCACACGCACATGTCAGACTGCTTGGCAGGTACATCAGTTGGCGTCCCCAGTGACATCCGCAAGTTTCGGAGGCTGTGCTTCATTGGGCCATTGCGCATCGAACTGTGATGGCCCCCTGCCGCACATGCAGCGAATTACTTTTCCAACAAGCCAAAGGCCTTAGGCGCAAGAGGTCACGCACACACGCCCCGTGTTCGAGGCGGAAGTATGGTTGGCAGGTTTAACCTTGCCTGGTCACTCGACGAATGGTAGTCCAAACCAAGGCTTCAGGAAAAGCACGGTTGACGTAGTAATGCGCCAAAGTAAAAAGGCCCTGCACAATCAGCACTGTTGGCTTCCTGCCGAATTTGGAGACTTGACTTGCCAAGCCTCCGGCGGCAAGATACACGAGACTTCAAAACGATTTGGATTGAGCAGACATCCGAGGAAACGAAAGTCCCCCACATCTTCCTAGCAAAAAAGAGCAGGAAAATCTGCATTGCGTAGTGTAGATTCCGCGAAGGAAATATTAGGCATCGGTCGCCGATGTAGCGAAAAAGAAATGTTTGCAGTTGGAAATTGAGCAGCCAAATACGGTGCTTTGCTGCCCAGGCTGCTGCAACCGTAGCGACAGCGATGCTCGACAGCGCTGGGCTGATCTAGTTTGCCATTTGCAACGGATGTGCGCAAGTCAAGCCCAATTTGACAATGCCAAGAAAATGCTTGACCTGAAGATTGCGTCCCCTGTTTTGCAAGCTGCGCAAAAAGCACATTTCTCTTTCAAATCAACCGTGACATGCAAATCTTCAATAGACGTGTTTCTGTCCTTCGCCACGCGACAGAGCAGCCATTAGGTAGCGGGATACTGGTGCAACACCAACTGAAGCATAATTAACAAATCGGAAAGATTCACCTTGGAGCCGGCCTACGTAATCAACCATGCAAGTCCATCCAGGCCTGGGTGTTGGAGCGGGGCTGAAACTGGTGAGGAACACGCAAATGCAACGTTGCTGACAAAGCCTTGGCCGCAGCGTCAAACACATGGTTGAGGAGTACAAAATAATTGGTCGAGCCGTGGTGGAGTTCGTCTTCCCTTGCAAGCAGCGGGTGCCTGATTCAAGTCGTTTGCAACATGGCTGGGTTGGTAGGGGCTTGGCGACACACATCCGGATCTGAAAAGTACTACGAAGCAATTTGGAGACAAATGCGCGGGCAGCAAGCCAGCTGATGGTCTTGGCAATGAGTGAGGAGGCTGAAAGCTGGGGCAAGGTAACGCGAGTGAGCCTTTAAGAGTGAAATTGCGGGGCAGCGTGTTGAAGGTACCTCTGTTGGCTGACACACACACACGGCTGACATGCCAGAATAGCGCAGCAAATTGCGCAAGCGCTGACCTGCAAGGCAAGCTGCAATGTGCCCTCCGGCCGTGCGATGCAACTCGCACGGTGCTCGAAATTCCTGACACGGGCAAGCAATGCCAATGCGCATCTGAGAGGGGCATTTCAGTACCCATTGCTGCCAATTGTGCAACAGATTGGCGACAGTAGTACGTGCGGTTTCAACCAGCGTCACAGAAGGCAAGTGGTATGGAAGAAGCTGTTGCTTGTGCATAAATCGAATATTGGACAGAGTTTGTTGAATGGCTTTGTCCCAACCTTCAATTGATACGGCGAGCAATCGGAGAAGGCGATGCTGGGCGGGACACGGCGTGCTTGAAGCGCAGAACTCCGTGAAGTTGATGTCAGACAAAGGCTAAACGGTAAAGCACGTAAGCCTCGTCACTGCTGACCTAAGCGCTGGCCAAATTCGCCTTTCAGTCAAAGATTGGTTGGAAGTGGACCCCAGCCGAAACAAAGATTTCCAACGAAGAAAAAGCTTGGAATCAAAACGGAGAATGCTCCAAGTCCGCTGCCGTCTTTGGCTTCGCCTGTGAAGCCTGCGCCGTGCTTGGGGCGCGCTTGTTGACACGCGGGCACAAAACCTGTATCCTGCATTTTCAGACGGCTGGTGTTGTAGGGGTAATTCAGGGAAGGCCTCCAGAAAGCAAGGAGTATGCTCCTTGGCGCGGACATCAATAGCATCCTTACGCTGAAACTGGTAGTTCACTTCTTCCTGATCCCTCGGTCTCTTCACCATCTCCTTTCTGAGAGGTGAGTCTCAGACATTGAACGGATAGTGATAGCATGGATTCTCTTCATTCAGTTCCACCGTCTGGAGTCTTAACCCTAAGGTCGCGAGCAAGGCTGATTCGCTTTAATCTCATTCCCTCGTCCTGTTTACTACCTCCGGTCACCTGTAGATCAGAATGGTTTTAATGAAGGCAAGAATAAACCTGAAATTCCATGATAAACAGGAGATGAAATGAAGAGATTTTCCACGGCATATCTTCACCCTAGGAATCCCAACCAGCAGAAAAATCCAGAACCAGCGTAAGGGATAGCACGTGGAAGGGATATGACTCACTTTACAATCAGACACTTTCTCCTTTTTATATTGTTCTTCCACATCTCTTTCCCCTAATAATTCTATTTCCTGACGACGTTCCAGCCAATGAGGCTGGTCTCCTTTCTCACATTCCTTTTTCCCACTTAATTCGGTATCCGTAAAACTCATGATAAACAAGGTGGTGTGAAGGGTGGGGAATGGTGAGGGATGTGGAAGAGCTATAGAATGATATTATCCACGCAAGTTGTATCTTGGACGGAATTACATCAAGAACGAACTGTAAAAACTAAGAGTGAAATCATGAGAAGATAAGATATTTCTATAGCCGACCCATCTAACCGTTGGGAAAGCAGGATATAGGGTTTGAGACCCAAGATAGACAAGTTGCTTTGGGGAGTTAATATGCTTTCCTATCTTCGTTTGACCTCCAGACAACCCGCGAAGAAGCGGAGCGGAGGGACGAGGCGAGCCACACAAAAGATTTGAAAGAGAAAAGAGATCCAAGAACACAGACAAGCCTTTCAATCTTAGTGTCTTCCTCCTATCTTAGCTACTACCATTTTCCAAATCCTTTGTTAGCTCCCAAATGATGGACATCTGTCTCTAGGAAAAGCATGATAAAGAAGAACATGGACAGAGGTGAAAGGAAGGTAATGACTCTTTATCCTGTCTATCATTATCTCATTCCTGACCTTCCTCTTCCCACATACTAACCTTCCTATTACCTTGTCCCTTAACCACTCAGTGGTACTTCCAACATAAAAGCGCTTTCGAGAAAGCTGGGCAAACCGCTGATGAACCCGAGAATTTGGCGCACACACACGCATACCGCAAAAGTGTAGCAAAACCATTGAAATTTGAAGTGCTGCGGTGTGACCCTAAGATCCGCTGTTTCCACCCTCGATGCACTTGAATATCAGCTGCTCCATGCAAAAGAATAATTGGCCATACCCATTGGGCGAGCGCAAACAACGAAGACTTACACTCACCGCCCCCGTACCTGGCTGAGATTGTTTTGAAGAAGGCCTGGAAGGAGACTTATTGATTGATCAGAATCGCCTGCCCAGGTTCCACTTGCACCTGGTGGAATAGTCACTGTACGCTGTGAGCAGCGAGCGACCCCCAAGACGCTGCAAGAAACCAGCTGGCGGGGGGCTGTGAAACACATTCAATTGGCCCAGATGTCTTGGACATGCCCCGAGGAATTCTTGGACACCGCCACACACATGATGCGCGCCGGATCCACCGCACCGGCAGCTCATAGTAGTAGAAACCGATCTAGAAGAGGATGGCCGCTCGCGACCAGCGCCGAACCGGTGTCCGAGAGCGGCTCGCGCGCGCCGTAAGGAGTCGTCTCTGAATTGGCGGCTGGCTGCGTTCGCAGCATCGCTGGTTCTGCTTTGCGCCTTGCTCTCCGGACGCCTCTGAAGCAGTGGTCTGGCGTCAGAACCTTTTCTGCCGGGGGGCCAAGTCAAGATCCGACCTGTGGATTGCCGCCGAAGCAGAGCCCGGCTTTTGCAACCCGCTCTCTAAGGGGTCAATTTGGCTAGCGAGAAAACAATGCAACCCATGCAAACCAGAACGACACGCAGCAGACAACCCGCTGTCTTTTCTTATGGCCTGATGTGTGCCTGGGGTCACGCGGCGCATTTTCATGTTGAAGTGGTTTCCCAAAACTTTGAAACTGCGTGGCCTCTACTCACAGCCCCTGTGCAATCATCACATGCTCTGCAGGCGTGCCGACCGCAGCAGCACCAATGCACAAGGCGAAGGTCATGGAAAGGCAAAGCGAGCTGGTCATCATCAAAAGGGTTTGAGCCAACGACCCAAAAAGACAAGAAAACATGCTCGGAAGGGAAAGCCCGCGCTCGGCACAAATGAAGGGTACTCACAAAAGAGTGTTGCAGCACCGAACATACAAGGGCCACTTGTTGGATTGAAGGACGGAAAAACAAGAAGGAGGCGTCGTCGGAAAGGAGTATTGCAAAATAATCAAGACGCATCGGCTGAAAAAGCTATGATTGTGTTTTTCTTGGTTCATACCGACAAGGAGCTTGGTTGAAGGTTTGAAATGACCGCTCCTTCTACCAGGATGAGCACACTGGTCAATCGTTGCAACACTAACCGATTCTTCCCTGATTCACTCGGCGTTTCAGGTGCCAAGTTTCAGCTCCAAATTCGGCACCGTGGGCGCTAGGGTTTCAAGATTCAGCCCTTGCTTCGGAACTCAATTTGCACAATCAGTGGCAAAGGGTTCAAGCCAAAGGTTCAGAGTTAAAAATGAGAGGAACATTTTTGAGAGGTGCGGGCAGGTACTGGACTGCGGGTTGGGGTCAGCGACCCTCACGACCACGACGAGCCCTTGGAGAGTGACACCCACAAGTTTCAGAGGCAGCTTCATTGGACCATCGCCTCCGAACTTGGATGGCCTTGGGATCCTGCAGATTGCGCCAAAAGGTCGTTACTCGGCGGCTGGGCGGAATGGATGGGCCAGCTGGGTTCCAAAATAGCAGCCGAGGCGCGGCGCAATGACAGTTTAAGCCGCAATCGGCTGCGCCGACGCAAGATGACGACATGCAATTTCCAAGGCCAAACACCTGTCAAGCTGGATCTATATCCTTGTAGAGAACCCAGTGTCGTATAGGGCGCGCCGAGTTCAGTTGCATGAGTGCAAAGCTGTGAGCGCAAGCAAGCGACGCAAGTATACCTGTAAACTGCAACCTTGGCAGCCAACAAAACGAGAACAGGCGGGAGGGGGGGAGGGAGGTTAGTTCACACACCTGCCCTGATAGCTTGCGTCTGCAAGAAGGCAAGCCTTGGGATCAATCGACCCAATCCTAAGAAAGAATGGCGCGCGGACATTCTAAAGATTTCTGCAGCAACTCGCCCGCCTCATTTGCCATTTGTTTGTAGGGGCCCGTAAGCGGCGCAACCTTTGGGGGGCACTTCGGTACCATGGACCCTTTCGACGCTTTTGCATTTTCCCGCCATTGTCCTCAATGTTTCCTCTTTTCCCACTATCATCAAGGTATTCGTACAGGCTTAGGTTATTTGAGTATTGGCGCTAAAGCTAAAAGTTATCATAACTCTCGCGTTGTTTTCTTGGATAGCGTTTAGGCCGTCGGCGTTTTTTTAAGAGCTTTCTACTGTCACTTTGTGAAAAGGCGTAGTTTAAAATAAGGGATTGCTACGCAATTCCCGGTTGTTCATTTGCTCACGATTGGGCAATCATTTATCTCTAGAAATGGGTTCCACGGCCATTTGAGGTTTTCAAGGGTTCGCACGCTGGACGAGTTTAAATCACGAAGTTTCAACTCCAAACCTCTCACGGATGCGTGGACAGGTCATAGTCGCGTTGAAGCATTTGAGCGAATTCAGGGCGAACGAATGTAAGAAAGTGGAAGGCTTTAAAGGGTTAACTTGGACATGCGTACAAACGTCTTTTAGGGGTTTTTTTAGCACATGAACGCGAAATGGCCGTGAAACCATGGGCACCAGCAGAAATGGCCGCGAAATTCCGCGAATATCCGTAAATTGGCCACGAAAAACCCCACAGCTGGCCGCGAAATGTTTTTTAACGAGCGAAAATGCGAATTCCAAGATTCACGAAAGTTCACCCAAGTTCACGCAGTCACCCCCCCCCAAACACGAAAAAACGAAAAACAAAATCGGGGGGGCGCCAGTCCTGAAATTTCATAAGTTCACACCCAAAATCGGCCAACCACAATCCCAGAGATGGCTTCTAAAACTTGCGAGCTTGAGGCGCAAGAGCCACGTGAACTTGCCGCTAGCAATTTGTGAAGCGCGCCTGGGACGACCGATCGCTGCAAGCCATTGCTGACTAAGGGTGTCGGCGTTCTTTATGTTTGGCTTCTTTTCCGGGCTTTAGTGGAGGGACGACTGCAGGTAATCTTGCCAAGAACATCGTTCCGGAACGCGCAGCGGCGGCACGCGATCCCGTAAAAATCGCTTGCGCGTGTCCAGGACATGCGCGCAGGCTCTTGCAGGTCTGAATTGACCACCGGCTGACAGACTGCGTGGAGTTCTGTCAGGATTTCTTTCAGCCGTGAAATCACTAAATGGCCGCGAAACCGGGATTCCGTGAAACGCGGCCATAAGCGCGAAACTCGTGAGACGCCCAAATGCCTTGAATCCCACTTTTTCAAGGTCAAGAGACGAATCGCCACCCAATAGCGTGATCAACTGAATGTCAATACTGTCCCCTAGCATTCTGCGTCCCACCAGTGCAGAGAAAGATACGTCATATGTTCGGGGCTTCGTAGATTCTGAAAGTGTTTTTCTGCAATGGCCCTGTGACAAGGACTGACGTCTTCTTGGGCAAGCCCGGCGCAACAAAACAAAACTCGAACACTTAGGGTTTCCCCTTCTTCGTGGGCCCCGTGAGTTCCCCTTGCTGCGCAAGCAAGCACGGTCAGTTATGTGTTCCCAACCCCTTGGCATTATAGGGGAACCCTTTGGAATCCCTCTTGGCAGATCGCACATGCTAACGGTGAACTCGCATTGACTGTGTGCGCAGCCATACACACTGTAAGCGCAGCAAATCAGCCAACTAACCTGGATGTGTCTTGAGTTGCGACGGACCTTTTACCCAATGCGTCTTGAGCCATGTAATCACACGTTGAAGCCGGCGCATGCCCAGGGCAAAGCTGCCCTGAACTGCTTTTTTATGGGGCATCGGAATGCAAATGGGGCCCGCGCGCGGTCGCAAATATCACGAAACCAGCAATCGTGAGAACATTCAAAACAGCCCGACATACATTAGAGTCTCTTTTGCGAAGGCGGAAATTAGAGTCTTTTAGCCTCTCTTGGGATCTGCGCCGCCTTTTCCAATAAGCCCAAGTCCTTAGGCGCGTCTCTCGCACCGACACACACACACACAGAGACGCACAGACGCACGCGCACACACACACACACACGCTCACACGCTCACACTTGTTTACAATGGCATTGCGGCGTTTCCTTTGTGCTTGAAGCAAACCTTGTCTTTAGCTGCTTCCAGGTTTTACAATGACTCTTGCAAGGTGGTGGTTTCCGTCGGACGCCCGGGTATGCCTCCAGTCGCTGGCCGCGCGCCACACATTTAGGCAGCAAAAAGCGCTGACTAGATCACACCAGCCCATCGCAGACCTTCTTGTAAATCAACAGAGACATTGGCATTCTGACACAGGTCCGCTTGGCAAGTAATCGTTGTGTTGCAAAAGCGCAGGTTGCAACTTGTGGAGCGGCGAACTTGAGTCCAACACTAAGCTTGGTTTGAGCTCACCAAGAAGGGCGATCATTTCGGATTAGCTAGGCCCGCCCACTTATTTTATTTCCGCCAGTGACATTTGACCCAGCTGGCCTGAATCAAGGTCTTGGGGCTCATAAACCGAATTTGCTAATGCGTTTGTGTTAGCTTTCCAATTTACTTTCTCCCCTTGTTCAAATTGTTGAGAAGCAAGCCGGCCAAGCAGAGGGAACCCAAAATGTTTCGTCAGGACCGGATGCGCCGAACCTCGGAGCTTCTGGAGCTCTTCTCCCAGGACCTGAACGCGTGCGCGGGACCGAAGGTTCCCGTCTCGTTTTGTTTCCAGGGAACAAACAGGGGCTCGCAATTTTCTGGGCCCGCGTGTCTTGACACACACACACACACACCCGACGGGAATCCCCCCTGTAGAATTCCTCCAGATGGATTTATTGATTGGAATTCCCTCTTGGACGTTTCCCCTTAGAATCCTCCCATTTGCAACTTCCTCTTGGCAGTTTGGCTTTGCACGTTTTATCATTGGGTGGTTCCCTTTCTTTGGAACTTTCCCTTTGACCATTTTCCCTTCGGAATTGTCCCTTTCGGTCAAGTTGTGATTGCTGAAGGTTTCTAGATAAAGAACTTGATGAAGAAAATCACTCAATAACTTTGGGATCTGATGGAATTGGAATATTTTTGATGAGCCGGCTTGAATGGAAAGCTTGCCCCTGAATCTGCTTCCTGGAATGGTCCTATTGGGTTTCTTCCACAGGAGTTCTCCCTTTGGAACGTTCTTTTTGGAATTTCCTTTCAAAATTTTCGGAGTTTCTCTTGGGACGCAATGTCCAGTTTATGATCTCAAAGGGTCCCGCATTCATCCCGCGGCCTCTCGGGAGGTGGGGAAGGGTAAGGCGGCGTATTTCCGCATCCGGTCAACATGAGCGGAGATCGCTGGTCAAGAAGGAAGAAGAACACGCGCTACGTGCTGAAGTTCGCCTACTACAGGAGGGGGCGATGGAATCGCTTGAGGCCGAAGAGGTGAAAAAGGATGTTGGCGATCTGGAGAAGTTGCAGAAGTTGGTGCAGGAGGCGAACAAACCTTCACGGTCAAAACCTGGTGTTCGCAGAGCCGGCGCTGGCCGACGGGCTCTCCACCCATTGCAAGGACCTACGAGAGATTGAGAGCGCTGGGACTTCCGGTCATGCGACTTCATTCTGATCGGGACAGAGCAGATGAAGAGCGACATGCGCCATCTTGTGCGTTTTGCGGGAGAAGGTGGAACTGTGGCCATTAGCCTTGATTCAAGCCGCGGGGAGAACGGGCTTAGTCCTGTCAAGCAGCTGCTGTTGCCTATGGACGGACCGCTGCCCAGGATTGGAGGCGAACGAAAGAAGGATGGGTGGACGGTTTTCCTCGACCACTGATGTCCGATCACTGGTATCATCCCAGGGCGGGCATCATCATCAAGAGAGGAGGGCTTGGCGGGGTCGACTTTTTGTTGAGGTGGTAGCCAGCATCGCGAGCTGGGTGGCGGAAGAGATGGAGATCCTAGACGGTGGGGGCTGCATGCAACACGGGGCTGGGCACGCCAAGGCCCTCGAAGGCCAAGCGATGGAAGTGCCAGCGGTATTTGGTTTCTAGTCTACGGATGACCTGAACCTGTGAACATCTACGTGGATGACGTGATGATGGCGGCGAAGAAGGAGGTGATCGTCGGGGCGATCAAACGCGTTGAGGTGGATGGAGCCGCTGGCCGATCCAGAGTGGCCAATGGAGGAAGAGCCACCACTTTGGGTAGGTTTTCAGCTAAGATTCCGCTCCATTAAGAGTTAATGCGTTAAGGCACTAAGGTGTTTAGACTTACAGCTACTTTTAGTTTTACGGCCTTGCGCTTGCGGTTTGCCCGCAGACTCTCTTCCGGGGGCCTCACGCGCTCAGATTCCCACGCCCTGCCAGCGTTTTAGCACCTGCGCCTGATATCGAGCGGTTTGGCCCTAGAACGTCGGCAAGCCTTCGCCGATGCGCGCAACTGCACAGGACGCGGATGTTCGATAGGTCACTATGTGCATTTTTTGGGAATAGCCTAGGCTCAGCCAGAAGTTAGAAGGTGACAAATGAAGCGCTCCACACCCTAAAGTGGGGGGTAACCACCCTAAATGAGGGCAAGTGAAGCCCAAAACCTGAACCCTCAAGTCAGGGTTTGAGGGCAAGTTAAACCCAAATCTAAACCGTAAACGGGCGAGTTGCGCCCCACACGTGCTGCGGGTATTTTTTGAAGCCCTTCAAGTGCAGTAGACATGTTATGGGGGAAGGCGCGTCATGAAAAGGACGAGTGGACGACGGGGCACGACGGGGTGACAACGAAAGGAGGATGGGTCGACGACACGAGGACGATTGGGTAACGACGCGAGAGCGACGAGAGTACGAAGGGTCCCAAGCTCTCATTGGGCCATTCTACGGTACGGTTCAGGGCAAAAGAGAGCTTAGGACGGCCCAGGCCAGGGCCTAGGACAACCGCCCTGGCGTGACGTTGTGTTCCGCGCTCACCCTTCGTCCTCCCATCCTCCACCAGTCGTCCTCCTGTCGTACTCCCATCGTCCTCTCGTTATCCTCTTGTCGTCCGCCGCACCGTCCAAATCATCGTCACCGCCAGCCGTACTGGCTTCGAGCTGCCCACTCACACATGTCTACTGAACTTGGCTGACGCTTAAGCTTTCACGGTAAGCCATTGAGATGTTAAGACTTTAAGCCATGAACATCTAAACGTTAAGCCGCTATAACGCTCCTGGAGAAGATAGAAACGTCGCGCGCTCCCAAAGATGCACTTGGGAGGGTTGGGCCCCGTAAAGGTAGAAACCTTTGCGCGCGCTCCCAAAAACCCATGACCTGAAACAGCATCAAGAAGAAAATCCGCCAAATTTCCACCCGCCAAGCCGCGAGAATAGGACCATAGCGACGGATGGTTCAAATTTTTGCCAGTGCTTGGCAATGCGTGCCTCCAGTCCACAAGGTCCAAGAATCCTTCTAGGGTGGGAGCCAATGAGTGCATAAGCGAAAACGGCAGCAAAGTCTCCATCTTGCAAGGTCAAAAACTGATGCTCTAAGAAGGAGAGCAGTGTTCGAGGCGCTGCTTTTTGGGAGCGCGTGCAGGTCCGAGAGTTTCTATCTTGCTGAAACCCTGCGCAGGGCTAATTTTGCATTCGCGCGTAACATCCGGAAATGTCAGAGTAGTGTATCCAGGAACGAAACAAGAGATTCTATCTTGTTGCAAACCCCGTGTTTCACAGTGTTTGTAGCAAGATCGAAACTCTTGCAGCACCTCATGGCCCAATGGATCACTATATATATAGAAAACTGGACCTAGTACTGACAACACCAAATTGTGCATTTGCAGTGCAAGATGAAGCGCTGGCAATGCAAATTCTGTACTGGCGACACTATGTTTAGTACTGGCAATACCACATTTACGACTCAATACAAATTCAAGGCTGGCAATACTAAACTTAGTACTGGCAATACTGCTTTTAGTACGGCAATACCACATTTGCTAGTCAATACTAAATCTAGAAACTATTGGGATCCTTTCTTGGAACTGCAAACGAATTGCGGACTCGTAGGGCTAACCCCCCCCTGGAAGCCCAAAATCACTCCAAATGCTTTTTTGCAGTAAGGAGTTCAAACAATTCAAATCCTCGCTAGAAATTATGAGTCCTGGCAATGCTCAATTTAGTGCTGGCAATCCTGATTTTTCCGGGCCATGAGCCGTAGCAAAAGTTTCTATCTTTCCGCAAGGCCTGAAAAACACAGGGCTTGCACAAAGATAGAAACTTTTGACCAGAGACCTTTTATCTTTCCGCGGGGCCGCCACAACCTGCAGAAGGTTTGAGTCTGTTCTCGCACGGATTCCAAATTTAGAAGCGGCAGTACAAAATAGAATGCTCGCAATGCTAAATTCAGCACTTGCTGCAACACTCCTAGAACACACAACTAAGTACTGGCAAGGCTAATTTTAGCACTGGCAATATTAAATTGAGCACTGGCAATCCTCACTTTAGTACTTGCAAGCAAATACTTCGACTTTTTACAAGCCATGAGCCGCAGCAAAAGTTTCTATCTTTCCGCAAGGCCTGAAAAACACAGGGCTTGCACAAAGGTAGAAGCTTTTGGGGTCCTTCTCTGGAACTGCAAACGGCGCTCTGTCCGATCTGCAGAGGGGTGATTGTGGATTCGCAGAGCTACCCCCTTCTGCAAGCCCAAACTCATTCCAAATGCAAGTTCCCGAAAGCGTGGCGAAGGGTTCTTCCGTTGGATTCATGTGAGTCATTGCAAAGAGTTGTCATCATCAGAGTCATTGCGCAGAGTCGTCATCATCATCATCATCATCATCATGAGAGTCATTGCAAAGAGTGATCATCATTTGCACAGAGTTATCATCATCAGAATCATTGCGCTGAGTCATCATCGTCAGAATCATTGCACTGAGTCATCATCATCAGAATCGTTGCAAAGCGTCATCATCATCATGAGAGTCATTGCACAGAGTCATAGCGGAGAGTCACTTGCGAGGAGCAATGCTCGTGAGAGTCACTGGCGAGGAGCAATGCTCATGAAAGTCACTTGCGAGGAGCAATGCTCGTGAGAGCCACTGGCCAGGACATGACGAGTCTTAAATTCCTGTCTTCTTTTCTTACGGCGGCGGGGTAGGGCCGACAGCACTCTACGAAAATCAACCCTCTGCGGAGATTCGTGTGGTCGAGGTAAAACATCTGAGGAGTTGTTTACGATTTCTGCGGTGTGCGAGCGACCCTCTGCGGAGATTCGTGCGATCGAGGTCAAAAAGCTGAGGACTTTTTACGCTTTCTGCGGTGTGCGAGCGACCCTCTGCGGAGATTCGTGCGATCGAGGTCAAAAAGCTGAGGACTTTTTACGATTTCTGCGGTGCGCGAGCGACCCTCTGCGGAGATTCGTGTGCTCGAGGTCGAAAAACTGACGGTTTTGTGCGATTTTGACATTCCAGGACGAACCCTCTGCGGGGATCGGCGTGGTCGATGAGCAAGAACTGAGGGTTTTTTGCGATTCTGAATATGCTCGCGCGACCCTCTGCGAGGATCGTGCGTGTCGAAGCGCTCTCGCAGTGGCGCCGTGCGAATTTGTTGCTTGCGAAGTGGTCTTTGGAAGTTGTCGCGTGGTTTGCGCGGCTGCTCTCGGAGTCACGGGGTCGATCCCCGCCTGGTCCGCAGAAGCTTTTCTAGACAGAATTCGTAACTTTTAAGTGCAAACGTAGTACGCGGGCTCCGCCTGGAAAATCGCAACTTTTAAGTACAACTGTAGTACGCGGAGTACAGTCCTGCAGCTCCGGCTGCATAATGAATCTTTTCAATCTGAAAACTAGTATGCGAAGTACTTCCCGAAAGCTCAGGCAGCACTTGCGCAGAGCAACTTGCACAGAGCGCTGCCGCTTGCGCAGAGCAACCTGCGCAAAGCAAATTGCACAGAGCACTTGCACATAGCAGCTAGCGCAGGGCAACTTGGGCAGACCAAAAGTCAGGTGTGCCGTCGGGAGCATTATTATCACGAGAGTCATTGCACAGAGTCATCACAGCCATTGCATAGAGTCATCACACCAGAGTCATTGCGCAGAGTCATTGCACAGAGTCAGCATGACAGCCATTGCAGAGAGTCATCACACACGAGCCACCCAACGGAGTCATCACGAGAGTCGTTGCACAGAGTCATCATGAGAGTCATTGCACCGAATCATCATGAGAGTCATTGCACAGAGTCATCATGAGAGTCATTTGCGTTGTAGTGACTGTTTTGCTCGAGGGCGGTATATGTTTCATATTTGACGTGCTTGGCAAGCTCGTGTGAGGGGGTCCGATAGGTGGCAAGATAGCAGGAACAAGGTTAGTTGCTGTGTGTTGCTCGTGACCACATCGAGCAAAAAACTTGCGCGGGAATGATCGCCGGGCTGTGATGCTTTCGGGCCAACCATGGTCTAGTTTCTACTAAGGAATTTAAACAATTCAGATCTTCGGTAAAAATTATGCACTGGCAATGTTCAGTTTAGTCCAGGCAATACTAAATTTAATCTGGTAATATTAGATTAGGTACTGCGACCACTAGACTTTTCCGGGCCATGAGCCGTAGAAAAAGTTTCTCGCCTGAAAAAGACAGGGCTTGCGCAAAGATAGAACCTTTTGACCGGAGAGTTTCTCTGTATCTGCGGGGCCTCCAAAACCTGCAGAGGGTTGATTTCATTCTCACACGAATACTAAGTTTTGTAGCGGCAACACTAAAGTTAATACTCTCAACTCAGGGGGCAAAGAATTAAGTACTGGCAATACTAAATGTAGTTCGGCAAGACTAACTTGAGTGCTGGCAATCCTCATATTTGTACTTGCAAGCGCAGAATCTGACGTTTTACGGGCCATGAGCCGTGGCAAAAGTTTCTATCTTTCCGCAAGGCCTGAAAAACACAGGGCTTGCACAAAGATAGAAACGTTTGGGATCCTTCCCTGGAACTGCAAACGGAGCTCTGTCCGATCTGCAGAGGGGTGATTGTGGACTCGCAGAGCTACCCCCCCTTCTGGAAGCCCGAAATAATTCCAAAATGTTTTTTTGTAGCGAACTTAAACAATGCACATTGCTAAAAATACAGTACTGGCAATGCTCAGTTTAGTCCAGGCAATTTTCAAATTTATCTGGTAAGATTAGATTAGGTACTTCGACCACTAGACTTTGCCGGGCCATGAGCCGTAGCAAAAGTTTCTCGCCTGAAAAAGACAGGGCTTGCACAAAGCTAGAAGCTTTGACCGGAGAGTTTCTATGTATCCGCGGGGCCGCCAACACCTGCAGAGGGTTGATTTCATTCTCGCACGAATATTAAATTGAATAGCGGCAAGACTAAATTCAGACTGGCAGTACTAAATTCAACACTAAGAGGACGCGTCATTAAGTACTGGCAATATAAAAGTAGTAATGGCACATAATCCGACTTTTTTCGGGCCATGAGCTGTAGCAACAGTTTCTATCTTCCCGCAAGGCCTGATTTCAGGGCTTGCACAAAGATAGGAACTTTTGACCGGAGAGTTTCTATGTATCCGCGGGGCCGCCGAAACCCGCAGAGTGTTGGTTCCGTTTTCGCACGAATACTAATTTTAATAGGGGCAATACTAACTTTAGTATTGGTAATACCAAATTGACCGGCGTTCGAAGAAAATGGCAACGGCAGTACTCAATTTTGTTTTGCAAAAGCTAAATTTCGATTTGACACTACTCAATTCAGTTTCGCCGTTGTTGCGCATAGTATTGCCAGTACTCACTTGAGTATTGCCAGTAGTAAATTTAGTTTTGCTAGTATTGCCAATAGTATTTTCCCCTGTACTAAATTTAGTACTGCAAGTACAATATGTAGCATGGCCAGCATTAAACGTAGGATTGCCAGCATTATATTTAGTATTGCCAACACAATTTTGGCATTGCTAGCACTAAATGTGGTGTTGCTTGTACTAAATGTAGTACATTACCAATACTAAATTTAATATTCCAAGTACCTGATTTAGCATTGCCAGCGCTAGGTGTGGCATTGACAGCACTAAGGCCCATACTCAAAATTGAATCCTGGAAGGTTGTTTGGACTTCTCGAACTTTCCTTTTCGGAGCACGTTGTTTTGCAAAGCCTGCCCAACTTTTCCAAAACAAGTTTCCATCTTGTTGCGGAAGGGTTTCTATCTTGTCGCGGTGCTCCAGTTTTGCACGCCCTGACTTCCCCAAAAAAAGGTTTCTATCCTCTTCTGGAACGTTCAAATGGTTTTAAGATTTCACCCCCTTGTGATTCAAAGGTTATGAAGCCATTTTAGGCCAGTACAGGAAGCCACTAAGATTTTCAGATTTAAGCCCTCAAACTTTTTCAGATTTTAAGCAATTAAGATGTTCAGCCTGAACATCTAAACATCGTCATGGCTAAGCGTCTTGGATGTTACGAGGAATGGGGGCCCTTCAGCCTTTTTCGCTCCTGTTGGTCAGAATGTCACCCAGTGATGCTGGTGATGCTGGCAATGTTGTGCTGGCGCTGCTGAGGACGCAAACGCAGACCGGGGGAACCGAACACCAAATAGTCCCCCGGACACCCCGCGTATGAAAGGATTTATGTACACAAAGGGTTTGCAATCACTGCGTGGCACGTGGCCGAAACCATGAGGGGCAAGGGGAAGGAGCGCCATTTGTTGTTGGCTGTCGGGGCGGCGAACAGGCAATCACTTTGAGCAGCTTTTTTGAACAGTCGTGTTGTCGGGTGCATTGCGGGAAATTCCCATTTCATGTTCGCCTACTGAGTCTAATAGTTTTAGTTAGAACAAGTTTTACAATTATCCCCAAAGCGCGGAGGCGCTTTGCGGGGAACTCAAGATTCGTTTTTGTTGAACATATTGCTTACCAGTAAGGTCCGGCAGAGCCGGGGGGCGGAAGTTTCAAAGCAGTGAACAACTATAGTTTGGAGAACTGTCCTTGGCCCCTTGCTTCTCTCTCTCTCTCTTTTTCTCTCTTTGTCTCTTTCTCTCTTTCTCTTTCTCTTTCTCTTTCTGTTTCTCTGTCTCTCTCTCTCTCTCTCTCTTTTTCTTTCTTTTTTTTCTCTCTTTCTCTTTCTTTTTTTCTCTCTCTCTTTCTCTTTCTTTTTTTTTCCCTTTCCAAAGCTCCCAACGAGCGCTTCAAGTTCAACTCTCCTCCCTCCCCCTCGAGAGCGCCTTTTCTTTGCGTCTGCCCAAGCCGTGCTGTAGTCTGGGCTAGAGCACGCGGCCCGAAACGCACGCGTGTCAAGCGCAAAAGCTAGGCTTTTCTCTTCGTCTGCTTCAGCGGTGCAGCAGTCCGCGCGAGCGCGCGGCCCGACGCGGCACGCGCCGACACGAACGCGCGGCCCGAAACGGCACGCGCGTCATCAAGCACGAAAGCTGGGCGAGGTCAAAGCCTCTTTTACTCTGGCAACCTTAGTCAACGGAGTCATTGCCATGGCGTCTTCCTGAAGACGCTTGATCTCAAGGCTGGGCTGGGAGTCCAAGGAAAGCTGCCACGCCCGACGGCGGGCAAACGGCTCGATATCTCCGTCCGCAGCCGGAAACTGGAAGATCACCTGCCAGTGACGCAAGGAAGGCTCGCCGTCCGTGTCGAACAGAACATGAGGCTTTGCAACCACCCGCAACAGCGTGTCAGGCCGCTGTCGCGCGATGGCCAAGCTGTCTCTGACGCTGACCACCCACATGAGGTCCGCGCGGATATCTGGCTGCGTGGCGTCTGCGCACTCGAAGATGATTCGCACTCCGCGCTCGGCTTCGTTGCACTCCTGCACAGGATCTTTGGTCGTTATTCGTAGTAAGAGTTCCGCATACTGGACTGGCAGATCCTCACCTGCCGTAATTTGCCCTGCGTCATCCAAGGTCGCGTCTGACAAGTAGATGCATGGGCAGCCCGGGAGTGAGGCGGCCGCGCGCAAGCACAGGAGTGGCTTTGCTGAGCCCGAGTAGGTAAGCGGAGCCTCGCGAACATGCACCACTTGCAAGGTGTTGCGCGCGGCGCGAGAGCCAGTCGGTCCAGAGTACGCTTCGTCGTGCGCCACGACGAAGCGCACAGCCCACTTGCGGGCTCGGATCTCGTGCTCCGCATTCTCTGCGACTGTACCGCGTCGCCCGGCCGAAACGCCAAGGCAGCACGCAGCACTTCGTCGACGCACTTGGTAAAGATCCTCGCGTCCAGCGTGGCCGTGTGATCCCACACAGTAGCCTCCAGGCTGTAGCACGGCCGGACGCCAGCTTCGTCGTGTTTGTCGCAAGTCTTGCGAAAGCAAGTGGCGCAGCCTGTGTAGTGCCAAGAGTCTTCCGGCACCCGGGACAAGGTCTGCAGGTGAGCCAGCGTGCAGAACGGTGCCTCCCACACGTCCTCGTGAGAGAACTTCTTCGCTTCGGCCGCCGGCAAAAAAGCGCCGAGCGTCGCCAGCGAGACCAAAGTCGCCGGTCCGGCGCCGTAGTCTCGCGCGGCAGCGCCGCCAGCGCGCAGGGATAGTGTCTTGCAGCGCTCGCGGCCAGCCATGTTGGCTCGGAGCTCTTCCGCTTCGACCGCAGGCAGGGCGCACGCGGCGGTCTGCTTGAGCCACTTCAAGGTGAAGCCGTTCTTTGCGTGCTTGGTCACCGCCAGATTGCGGAGCTCCATCATGGCCGGTCGCGGCACCTGTTCTGCCGCTGTCGCTAGCTCACCCCACGCGAGCACTTCCGCCTCGGAGAACTCGCCGGCTTTGCCGGGCTGGCGCAGAGTGAGCTTGAAGAGGCGATCTTTGTCGTCTGTCGCGCGGGAGAACCCACCCGTGACTTCTGCGCGAACATTGACGAGGCCATCTTTCCAGCAAGCGGCCTGGTGCAAGGGCGTGCAAGGCATGCCGGCCGGCAGCTCCAGCGGCGGCGTGGTCTCCTCTTCGACTCCGGCGCCTTTGTCAAAGCGAACAAAGAGGTCGCACTGGCTGTGCGTGTACTTGGCTTTCGAGGCCTGCCGCCTGCTCAGCGCGATCTGCATGAGGCTGACCACGCACGAAGCCTTCAAAAGAGAGGCAGCGGGTTCGGCCAGCTCGCGCCACGCCTCGATGGCGATGACGTCGCGAGCCGTGTGGCCGCAGACGAGGTAGCACCCGAAGCGGGCGTTGGGCACGTGCTCTACTTCCACGAGGCGTCCAAGCAGTCGCTTAGCGCCGTCTAGCCGTCCAGGCTGCGTCAGCTCGGACGGCCTGACAACCATGGGCCGCTGGCCCGCGGAGGCCATGGCGCCCGCAATCACACGGCCGACCGAAGCGTCAAGCCGCGGGTCCGTGGCGCCCGCAATCGCACGGCCGACCGAAACGCCAAGCCGCGCTGCAACTACCGAAAGCAGTTGTACTCGAAAATGCATGCGTGGGTGCGTGCGCTTGTTGTGCGTGTATATGTGTGTGTGTGTGTATGTGTAGAACCTGCTCAAGACACGACAGTGACTATGATTTGGAGCCGATCGGAGCGCAGTGAACCCCCCGAGTCACACAACCAGCTTTCCAGAGTTCTGCGCATCTGTCTATTTATGCTCTCTCTCTCTCTCTCTTTCTCTTTTTTTTTTTGTTTTTTCTCTCTCTCTCTCTCTCTCTCTCTCGAACTCTATACCTGGCAAGCCACCCATGTCGGACCACAATCGCAAGACAGCTACCTGGCAACAGCTTCCTCCCCCCCCCCCGGTGGTGTAGGAACCTTCAGAGCCCTGTGACTGTGACACCATGTGGCAAAAAGGAACAAGTCTTACAGCAAGCCTCACCAAAGCGGCCCCATCTTTTCTACTCCGGGCCCTCTGCTCCGCACGCTCGTAGGCACGCTGGCCGAAGCGCCAAGCGCGTCCGTCGGTGCCAACATCCGTGCTGACACGTCGCGCGCGTCGCCGGCCGAAGCGCCAAGCGACGACTACGCCTGCGTGACATCACGTCGCAGGTGGCAGCTGCCTGCGGCCCAAGATGAGTTCCCACGCAAGTCGTCCGTGCTCTGAAGACATGCGCGCGACTTCGCGAACTTTGCTGAACATGATCCACTGCCTGCACGTCTCCACGCCACTGATGCTCAGACGATCGCACTGCCGCTGAGCCGCTGTGTCCGACACGCCGGGCCCATGGATTGTGTCCCAGCTCCGCTCGCACACACCTGTGCGCTCCAGCTCGCGTCTGCCTGGCTCTGTTTGCCACCTGTCGTCGGCTATGGCTTTCGTGCACGCCACGCATTCCTGCGAAGCCAAGCGCTCGGGCACGCTTAGGTTTCTCCTGTACACGTCCTTCAGCGCATTCAGCGCGTCGCCGCTGATGCTCACGAAAGTCGCCATGTCAACGCCGGCCGAAACGCCAAGCGCGGAGACTGCCTGCTATGGCGCGGAGCGGCCGGCCGAAACGCCAAGCCTGCTCCTAACACGTAATGGCCGTGTGACTCGCTGTGGCAAACTTGCTGTGCCGTGGAAAACAGCTATTTAGTGACAAGATGTTGCGCTGCGTGTGTGCGTGTGTGATGTGTGGGTGTGCGTGTGTGTAAACATAAGCCCAAGTCACAGTAGTAACTGATTTTGAGCCGTTCAAAAAGCAACGACGGCGTTTAGCTGCTGAGCGAACAAAAAAACACGGCACCCGTCAATCACAGCCCTCTTGTGTCCCACAAATGAGGCCTTAATAAGGCCTTACTAGGGTGGGGTTCCTTTGGCTTCCCCTCACAACCACCAAAAAAAAAAAACAGGCATCAGACTTCACAAAATGGGTGGTGCCCCCTTCTCGTTTCCCGACCAGAGTGGTTTTCCGTTGGGTTCCGTTTACCTTCGAGCCAAAAAAAATAAAAACGGGCACCGAGCCCTGCAAAATGGTGGTTTCCCTTCAAAAAGCCACAGAAACAAATGGGCACAGGACCTCCCAAAATGGACCTTCCGAGGTCTGTTAAGGACAGCAAAGGCAAAAAGAGGTGAGCTCCAGGGGCTCCAGCTGAACAACACGAAGCCGCTAAAAACTCCCCAGCTCCGTCTCCCGCCCCGCCCCCGCAAAAGCCTGCCTTATTTCTCCGGCGAGCTTGGTCTGTGCGCCGCTGCTCGCGGCCCGAAACGGCACGCGAGCGTTGCGGCTGGTCGTCACTGCTTGCTGGCGCAGCAACTACGCGGCCCGAAACGGCACGCGCAGCGCTACGCTCATGCTTTGGAGTCTCCCGTCCTTGCGCGCTCCAGCAGCCGCTGGAGCGACTCATGCAGGTCCCGCATATACTTCTCTGCTCGCATGCACCACTTCACTTCCTGCGCAGAGAAGTTTGGATGAGTTCCGGCCAAGTACGTGACGAACTCGTGCCCCTGATCAATGAGCCCATCCCGCTGGCCGTCGGGATACAGCCGAGGCAGGAACCGCGGCAGCTGCTGCAGCTGCAGCTGCTGTCGCCGATCTTTGTGATACTGCTCACTGTGCGTGCGCGTCAAGCCGCATGCGCAAGCCACCTGCTGGTAGAAACCTATGTTGCGCAGCTTCTGCACGTTGTCTGTGTCCCAGGTGCCGCGGTTTGGACTGGCCAGCGTGCCCAAGAACGAGAGCGCGTGCATCTTGAGAGTGGTGCCGTGGTCCGCCGATAGAGCGTGCCACTGATCGCATGCAGCGCCGAGACCGGCGATGGCTTCGTTGCCGCGGCACATCCTAGACTTCTGCAGCATGTACGGGCAACACTGCTGCACCAGCTGGTAGCTGCGCGTGTACCCGTCCCACACGGGCTGGGCGCGGCCGCCCCACATGGTGTGGACGAAAGCCTGCTGACACTTCCGCACGTCCTTATCTGCGGGCAGCGCGCGAGCCCACGCCCTTGAGTCATCACTGCAGAAGCGCACACCCGCCCCGTCCATAAAGTCAAGCACGGTCACCTCGTGCAGGTTCCTGCTGGCAAGCTGCCTTGCAAAAAGTGCCCCAATGTGGAACTCTACGGGCCCCCGTAGGTGCGGGTGCATCACATTTGCCGGCTGTAGCCTGGATAACACAAAATGCCCAAGCGCTTGGAACGCCAGCTGCAAGCCGTCGCCTTCGCTGGGCGAAATCCCAAGCGAAGCGAGCGCATCATCGCCGGCCGAAACGCCAAGCGACAGCGTGTGCACATTACTGCGAAGGCCGCAAGCATGTAGTCCGTGCCATAGAAACTCTTCTGCGTGCTGGCCGACGAGCTGGCGCATAGTCAGGCTCGGAGGCAAGGCAGCGGCGACGCGCACATGCGCGTGCGCCTCTTGCACCAGATTCTGCGGCGTGACGTCCGCATAGCTGCCGTCGTTGCCGCCCCACGATCCCTCTGCCGCCCTGGCCGTGGGTCTGAGAGGCGCCAGCACGCGAGGGCACGCGAGCACTTCCTCGGCCGAGAGCAAGGTGTCGTGGTGCACCAAGAAGTGCAAGTCCGGCACAGGAGCTGGCTCGGACACCTCCGACATCTGCGCGCGCTTTGACGCGGCTCGGAGCGCCGCACTGAAGCTTGGGAAGTCTTCGCCCCCAGGGTCCGGCGCCGGCCACAAAAGATACTCGTCCACGAAGTGCGCCCACAGGTCGCACTCTTGCAAGCAAGTCTGCATGGCCGCCCACCAGCTCCGTGCGCCCTGTGTCCGCGGCAGAAACACGCAGTAGGCCGACCCCTGCCACGCTTCCGCGGCCACGTTTCGCAGCGCGCAGCAGAAGTACAAGTAGCGCTGCACCAAGCATCATGACGTCCACCTCCAGCTCTCGGCAATGCGCGCCGAGGCGGCGCAGCAACTGCGCCGGCACGTACGCGCCGCCTGCGCTCCGCAGGATCGCCATCATGTGTAGGAAGATGGCGAACTGGCACCGACCGAGCCAAGACGTCTGCTGAGCCACCAGACTGCTCGGGAGACCGCAGACATCCAGCATGTGGCTCTCGTGGGCATTGAGCTCGTCTTGCAGAGCGGCGTCGGCCGTGAGCCTTGCCTCGAGCGCGCCTGCCGCCTGGCCCCACGTGTCTGCAGCTGAAGAGTCCAGTAAGTACATGGCGGGCTTGTGCGATCCGCGCGCCGGAGCAAACATAGCGGATGCCGCCTGCTCGTCCTCGGACATGTCTACGTGGGCACACGCCACGACAGCCAGAAAGTCAGCGCGGCGACGGATGGCCACCGCCCGCCGCCTGCTCTCCACTTATGACTTCCGGCCTGGGATGGAAGCGCACGGACCTTGCCGCCCGCTCCGGCGCGTCAGTGGACGAGGCCGGCCGAAGCGCCAAGCCACCGCCCTCCACTCTCCCGGCCATCGTCTGGGACGCCCTGGGGTCGAGAAGGCCTTGCTGCAACCTTGTCGCACTGGACGAGGCCGGCCGAAGCGCCAAGCCACCGCCCTCCACTCTCCCGGCCATCGTCTGGGACGCACTGGGGTCGAGAAGGCCTTGCTGCAACATTGTCGCACTGGACGAGGCCGGCCGAAGCGCCAAGCCACCGCCCTCCACTATCCCGGCCATCGTCTGGGACGCACTGGGGTCGAGAAGGCCTTGCTGCAACATTGTCGCACGCACGCAGAGACACCAGCTGGCGTCCACCGGGACGTCGCGAGGGCTGCACAAGCTGCATTTCTCCGGAAGCGACTCGCAAATGCACTGGAAGCATGGCTGCCAGCTAGCCAGCAAGGAGTTCTCCGCGTTGCTCGCGGTCTGAAAAACCATCACTGCGTGCCGCTCTGCTCCGAGAGCGTGCAGCAGCTGTTGTTTGTCCGGCGTCAGCATCCTTTCGAAAAGCCACTGCAGCTGCCCGCCCCGGTTCGAAACAACACGGCGCGGGTCGCCTACATCCGCAAGGACGACATCAAGGTTACCCCGGTGGCGCAGGTGCGCCACTAGCCGTTCCTTGGCACGGTTTACTACATTATTAGGCTGACGAAAGCGGTGCTTCGCGGCCGGCTTGCCTTCCGTGTGGGATGCTGCTGTCTCTTCGATAATGCGGCGCCCCGCCGTCCAGTCCAGCGAGATCTCGACGCGTCGCCGCGTGCTTTTGAAGACCAGCCACAACACGAAGTAGCAGCACACGGCGAGCAGCATGCTGCGATGCTTGCCGGCCCGGCACACAAACCAAATCTCCAAGGTCCTCGCTGTCCGGACATTCATCCACACGAGGACAGCCATGCAAAGAGCTGCGACCACCATGCCGAAGCTCTGGGCACTTTCTTGCAAATGCTTCCGCGCAAGACACCGTCCGTCCAGCACATGATAGTACACGCCATGCACCGAAATATCCCGCAACAGCTCGTCGACAAAAAAACATAAAAACCTACTGTCCGGCCCTGCGCGCTCCAAGTACTGGAGCAGCTCGCCCTCTGTGTTGCTGGCAGCTCGGTCTAATTTCGGCGAACACAAGTCCGTGAGGCCGCCGACACGAAGCTGCACCCGGGCGGGTAGCTGATCCTCGTCCGGAAGAAGGGTATCTAGGAAGCCAAACAGCGAAGTCCCTGCCATGGCACGGAGCGGCCGGCCGAAACGCCAAGCCTGCTCCTCGCGCGTAGTGGCTGTGTCAGTCGCTGTGGCGCAAACTTGCTGCGCCGTGGAAGATGTTGCACTGCGTGTGTGCGTGTGCGATGCGTGGGTGCATGTGTGTGTGTGTGTGATGTGTGTGTGTGTAGCCACATGCTCAAGTCACCACAGTAACTGTATTTGAGCCATCGAAGCGCCGCTTACGCGTCAGCCGAAACCCTGTAAACAGTCATATGGCGTTGCCACCATTTTTTCCCGAAGGAGGGGAATCCATCAATCTCCCTTTTTTACAGCCACCAATTAGTTCACCCCTAAGAAGTCTCCCCCCCTCCAATCTCCCTCCCGTGCTACAGAAGCGAGTCCCCAAAACTTGACAAAACAGACAGACAGCACATGAAAAGGTCCGTGGCCCGAACAGTTTTCAAAACCGAATGGGTCCCTGGCCGGGTACCACTGGAGAACTGTCTTTGTTATTCCCTGGACCCGAAAGAACTACCCATACAAATGGCCGAGGAAGAAGGGGCTATGTATAGTGGCAATCTTGTGTGTTCGAAGCTCTGCAAAGCGGCGTTTTCCGGGTCGCGCTGCCTGTTGGCGCGAAGTGGCGCGGCCGGCCGAAGCGCCAAGCCCGCCCTGTCTCTCGCTCGATCCGCGGCCGCCCGAAACGGCAAGCCGACGGCAAGACTCTACTGGCCGCGCCCCTTCTAGCGCCTCTGCGTCTCAAGGTCTTGGAAGGCGGGCTCAAACTGAAGTGGCGCGGCCGGCCGAAGCGCCAAGCCCGCCCTGTCTCTTGCTCGATCCGCGACCGCCCGAAACGGCAAGCCGACGGCAAGACTCTACTGGCCGCGCCCCTTCTGGCGCCTCTGCATCTCAAGGTCTTGGAAGGCGGGCTCAAACTCTTTGACTTTATCTACTAGCTGTAGGTAGCGTTTTCGCAAAGCTTGGTCCACGTGATCCTTCTCAACTCGCCATTTCGAGTTTTCCGCGAGCCTCGCAAGTATGTCTTCGGCCTTGCATGGCTCAACGTGCTTTCTCAGAGCAAACCATAAGTGTGCGCTTTCGCGCATGTCACGGAGAGACTCGGCGGCTCTGGCGGTAGGTGGCCTGAGCCGTGTTTTCGAGCGCGCCACCGACACCGACTCCGAGCTGTCAACCAGCTCATGCCGAGCCAAAGCTGCGCTGTCCAAGCGCGGCGCGCCCTCACCCTTACCAACCATAGCTAACGCCGGCCGAAACGCCAAGCGCCGCGAACAGATACTGTCCGTGCGTTGCTGAGTGGATTTTGCTGTGTGTTGCGTTGTCATATTGCGTGCGTCTCTGTAGCTGTGGTTGCAAGTGTGTGTGTGTGTGTGAGAGAAAACTTGCCCAAGCCCTAGGTAGTGACTTTGAGCCAGGAAGGAAGTTGCCATCATGGCAGGGGTCTTGGTCGGGTCTTCGTAGGGTCAGCTTCTCCCAAAACACGTCCCAAACAAGCAAAACACGTCCCTTCCCTCTCACACACACATAAAAGTGGACCCAAGCAACACGCACGCCTCGTGCTACATCCTCAACAAACCACAAGACACAGAAGCCCCAAACTACGTCTGCATGTATCCCCAAGCCACAGCCCTCGGCCGCTCCGCTCCTTTTCCAGGTCATCGCCTTGTCAGCGCGCGCGCCGCCGTCCGAAACGACAAGCCGCGCATGTGCCCCCACGCCAGCTTGTGGCCGCCCGAAGCGGCAAGCCACGGTGGCCGCCCTACGTGCCGAAGGTTCGACTCGTCCAGCCGCTGGCCCGCGACACGGACGAGCGCGACGAGCGCGAGGCACCAAGCTCGCGGCTGTCCCGGCGATTTTTCTCTACGTGGTTCTGCTTATCCACTCGCCAGTGTGACTCTCGGGCCATCTCCGGCAAGATCTCCTGGTGCAAGATGGCCAGCGCAGCGGGCGTGCGCATGTGCCTGGCCATGTGCTTGTAAAGGCCCAGGCTGCCTTCGTATAGTTCATCGTATACTGTTAGAATTTCCGCCGGCGGCGCCGGCCGCGGGCGGAAAGTGAAGTCGCCATGCAGCTGCAAGAACTGTGCCAGCTCTCGCTTCGCGGCCGCGGCGTCGGTCGCTCCGTGCCGGGCGTTGCCTTTGCCCTTGCCGCGGCCTTTGCCTTGGGCCGGCGCTGGTGCGCCGCCTTTCCCCTTGGGCCCGGCCCGAAGCGGCACGGGCCCTTGCTCTTGCCACGCGGAGCCCCAGCCGCCCCAGCGTGGCGCCGCAGCCCACGACTGCCAAGGCCAGTCGCCCCACCCCGACTGCCACGACCAGTCGCCCCAGCCCTGCTGCCAGGCGCCCTGCCAAGGCCCAGCGGCGCCCGCCGCCTGCCGCGGGCCTCCGGCCGCCCTCTCTGCCCAAGTAGGCTCACTCGCGTCCACGCGCGCCTGGCTTCCTGCAAGCCACTCGCGCGGGAGCGGCGGATGCGTCAAGGTCCGCAGCAGCTCTGCCTCCTGCTGGGTGAGTGCGCCATCTGCGCGCTTCGCTTCCAGTGCGGCTGCCAGCTGATCTCGCAACTCTTCCGCCATGGTTCGGCCGGCCGAAGCGCCAAGCCGAGATCTAGTGGCCGGCCGAAGCGCCAAGCCACCACGGGGGCTGTCGGCGCGCGCGCTGCTTTCTGTGCTTGTTGGGTGGCTGCTGGTTGACATCGTCAAAGTTGAAAGTAAGTTGACATGTGTTTGGATTGTGTTGCTCAAGTCACCAAAGTAACTAAGTTGGAGCCAAGAAACCGCAGCCGAGTGAGTGACAAGCCCCCACGCAAAGCTACATACCCGGCCCCTGGAGCTCTTGACTTCGAAGCCAGCGCAAAAAAAAAAGGCTATACGCCCTGTTTGTCTGCCTGACACCTGGACCCCTCGATCTATGAGCCAGCAAAATACTCATGCGCTCGCAATACAAAGCTATGCCCTGCCTGCTTGCCTGACACCTGGACCAAGAGGATCTATGAGCCAGCAAAACAAACATTCTCGGCTTTTCACTCGCGTTTCTTACTCCATGGCCAGCGCTTGGTCGCTGCGCGCGCGCGCGGCCCGAAACGGCACGGCGGCACATGGCGTGTCCAAGTAGCACGCTCGCTGCGCAAGGCTCAAGACAGCACGCCCGCTCGTGTCCGCCACAAGCGGCCCGAAACGGCACGCTAGCTCGGCAAGCGCAGGTCTGGGGTGCCTGGCTTGCAGATAAGCAAAAAGGTTATCTTTGGAACCTCAACCAGGCAGAGGTGGAGCGCACCAACGGAAGTGCCCAGCAAAAGTTCTTGGGGTGCCGCAGCTTCTGTTCGCCTTCAAAATGTGACGGCGCCAGAAATCTCAAAAGTTAACTTGCTAGGCTCGAGTTTGGTTCTGTTAGCCAATGTTCGCTGATATATAGCTCCAATAGTTCGAAATCGCTAGGCACCCCCGCAGTTTTTTTCCCCCGTCGATCAGGAGCTTTTGCTTCTCTTATCCCAGCGCGCGGCCCGAGACGGCACGCCCGCGGCACGACAGTTTTTCTCCGGCTGACTCTACGCACTCTGCCCACTTAGCTTTATACCACGCACTTATAGTTTTTGCCCGCACATCCTAGCGCGCGGCCCGAAGCGGCACGCCCGCTGCCCGCGGCCCGAAACGGCACCCTGGCTCGGCTTCGCGCTCTGCCCACTTATATTTTGTCTTGCTTATCCTAGCGCGCGGCCCGAAGCGGCACGCCCGCTGCCCGCGGCCCGAAACGGCACGCTGGCTCGGCTTCGCGCTCTGGCGCGCGGCTCGAAACAGCACGCTCGCAGCGCGATCTTTTTTCTCCGGCTGGCCCCACGCCCTCCGCCTACGGGAGCTTACGCCCCTCAGCTTTGTCCCCGCCGGACGGGAGCTTTTGCTGTTCTTATCCTAGCGCGCGGCCCAGGACGGCACGCCCGCGGCACGACAGCTTTTCTCCGGCTGACTCTACGCACTCTGCCCACTTAGCTTTATACCTGGTCTTGCCCGCTGGACTTTATTTATACCCTATATGTTTGTCTTCATGCTGCTTGGATACTTCAATGCAAACAGCTGCAGACGTCAATGCAAAAAGCTGCAGAAGCGAAACGGCGAAAACTCCCCCCAACATCTCCAAATCACAAGGCCCTCTGAAACATGTACAACAACTGGCCTTGCAAGAAAAAAACAGAGGTCACAGCAACAACCTAGCTGCGATCTACAGGAAATAACAACGGTCCCCCTGCCCTTGCTGCCTCAGCCTTACTCAGTCATTCTCGCGCGTGCGCTCCCGTCGTCCCTGCCAGTCGCGTTCCCCCCTCGGTCGTTGTCACAGACTCGCGCGGCGTCTGCCCTGTTGTTGCAGCGGCCTGCAGCGGCCCCTTACTCGTAGTCGCAGTCGGAACACTGCTCCTCTAAAAACTTTTCTCCGAAGAACTCCGGCTCGGAGTCCGGTAGCTCATCATGCATGGACAAGTCCCCGTACTTTTGCACGAGGTCTTCTTCATCCTCGTAGGCCTGGCGGCCTTCTTCCGGGTCTGCCGTGTACTCGGCCGCGGACATTGCCCGCATGGTCTTGCGGCGCTTGCGGCCGCCGCCAAGCTTCGAGGCGGGAAGCTTTGTCGGCCTGTCGTCGTAGTGCGGGGCGCTCAGCATTCCGCGCAGAGACAGCATCTGCCGCAAGTCCTCGACCTCTGCAGCGGTCATGGGAGCTTGCCGCCGGCCCTCCGACCATGCCACGTGGCGGGCGAGGTCGTCTTCTACGGACACAGCGCCTCCGAAGATGCCGCTGGCTGTGGCATCGTGCAGCGCGTCGAGCCGCTTCTCCAGCTCTGCTCGCCATCGAAACAAATCGGTGTCGGCCACGGCGCGGAAGGCCCAATAGTCTGGCACGTATTTGAAGGCCATGCGCGCAAAGTCCGTGGCTCTGGACATGCCCACAAACGCCAGGCCAAGGCACTTGAGCGGCGACCACGTCGGCTCGTGGTCTACGTTAAACACGCAGCCATCGCGCAGAGTCAGGCCTTGACTCTTGTGCACGGTGATCCCGTACGCCAGCACGATGGGAAACTGCGTGCGGCTCAAGGCCGGGTACTGCTGGTGTCGCACGGTTTCCTTCTGGAGCAGCACCCAAGTTGGCTCTCGGGGCCGATGTACCCGGGGAAGTCCACCACTACGTATTCTACCTGGCGCGCGGACAAGCCGCCTGTTTCCGAAGCACGCTCTTTTCTGCGTGCAGCGCCGGCCGAAACGCCAAGCGACGCAGCTGACTCTGACTGCTGAGGCTCTAGGAGGACTGCCACCACTGTCCCTCTTAAGCCATTGACTAAGTTCCAACAAGTTCTTAAGTTCAAGACTAGCATTACATGCGCCCCCTGTGCCAGATGCAGCACGCGGCGAAGCTGGCCGTAGTGCTCGCACTTGTGCCGCTCCGTCATCTCCGAGCTCTCCACGGACCAAACTCTAAGGATGTGGCCGCGACCTTGCTCGGCTGCGTGCTCGCCTAAGCGCTGGCCGTTGAACAGGCCGGCTTTGCGATTCTCGCAAAACATGTGGATGCGCTCCTTTTCGAAGGCCACGCGCTCAGACGGCGTCAGCGCGCACGAAGGGCTTGTCAAGTCGTGGGACTGCCACAGCTGAACGTCCTCCTTCGTGTGCGCGGCATCACGGACGCGAAGCAGCGAGTCCTTGTACGCCGACTGGCCCACCTGCCGGTGGATGCGGCGCAGGCGAAACACGTTCTTGATGCCCAAGAACAAGCGCAAGCCAAGGTTCACTTCCTCGCGCGACTGTCCTGCCTGCAGCGGCCTCGCGTGCAGTAAGGTTTTCTCTGCTGCTACGGCCACGGGCGGCAGCTGGCCGAAATCTCCGGCCAACACGACCTTAACGCCTCCAAAAGGCATACGGGCGCCGCAGCGGCACTGGCGGCCGTCGCAGTGCTGCGGGTGGTACACAGCGTACCGCCACTCGCAAAGCCTGCGGTGTATATAGGCCAACACGAGCTTTTCTACCATGGAGAGCTCGTCGATCTCCAGCACGGCCATGCGCCCGAGCTCGGCATCCAGCTCGCGCATGTCGTCCTCACTGAGCGGCGCCAGCTGGCCGAAAAACGCATTGCGACTATTCAGTCGCAGCAAGGACATGATGGTGCGGCTGCCCGCGCCCATGTTGGACGCTGCGACGCCAGTGTATGCCATGCGCACGACGCGCCCGGCCAGGCCAGATCGCTCCAGGGCGTCGTTGGCCACTTGCATCGTGGTGGTTTTGCCAGTGCCCGCCGTGCCTAGCAAGAGCGCGGGTGCACTCAAGGCCGCCAGCGAGCCAGGCAGCTGACCGAAGCGGCAAGCGACGGTAGGTTTTGCTCGAAAAGCTCCTGCTGGGCACGATATGCTTCGGCCCAGGCACATAGGTGATCGGCGAAGGATCGCTGGGTGGGATCCAAGTCCTCGAGCGCAACCGACGCGGCGACGTTGCGGTCCTGCCTGGCCAAGGCCGCCGCTTCAACCTGCGACAGTCCGCCTTGAGAAGGCTTCAGCAAGTACTTGCGCGTGGCTGCGGGCACGTCGGCCACCGCTTCGGGGTTGATAGCCAGTGGCTGCATGAGAGAAACGTACTGATTCAGTGCGTCCCACTCCGCCCGCGTGCTCTCGTCCCGGCAGGACAGGGAGCCTGCAGCGCAACTTCGTGCAACGGGTTTCCCGACCTTCCCATGCTCTGCTCATGCATGGCGCCTTGCACGTAGCGCGCCCTCTTGGCCTCGCGAGGCCGCAGTCGCGGAGCGTCAAGCGCTTCACTTCATTCCACATTTCTGCGTACGGACGCTCCTTCATACGCTTTTTCTGCTTGTCCGTGAAATCTCTCGTATGATTCGCGAAGTACTCCTCAAGCAAAGCCTTCGCTTGGCTGGACTTCAGCGCCGGCTTCGAACAGCCGGCGCCGCGCTTTTGGTATGGCTGCAAATCCAGCCATAGCATGGCCGCTACGAAGACTTTGCTGAGAGTGGGTAGTTTGGCGCCGCTAGGGTAAGGCTCGCCCAGTGCCTTCAGATACGCTCGCATCTGCTGCACTCTGGGCGGCGGACGGTGGTCCTTCAGGCACTGCTCGACGCTAGCGCATGTCGCCGGCTCGCGTCGTCCAGAGCAAGACGTGACGTGCGGCGAGCCACTGCATCTCTTCAGGACAAGAAACCAAGGCTGCGAAGTGTGGCCGCTCGGCGCTGTTGGCCAGGCCGCCCGATACGGCAAGCCGTGGCTCCGTCTGCGCGTCTTGCTGCTCGGCCGCTGCGTGCTTATCCTGCGCGCCTGCCGGCTCGGGGCCGCCCAAAGCGGCAAGCCGCGAGCCTGCTGACACAGCGGGGCCGCCCGAGGCGGCAAGTCCCGCGTCGGCTGCTGTGCGCGTGTCCTGCGCGTCTGCCCGTTCGGGGCCGCCCGAAGCGGCAAGCCGAACCAGGTGACGCAGCGGGGCCGCCCGCGGTGGCAGGCCCCGCGTCGGCAACCACGGCTGGCTGCTCGTGCTCCGGGCACGCTGGCGGTTGTGCTTCATGTACCGCTTTCGCAGCCACCGCGGACACTTGGACGAGCACACGAAGTCCTGCAACTGCTGCACTGCCTCGGCCTCCGCCAGATGCATGGATCCTCCTCCGGCGCCGGAAAAGGGGCGGTGGAGACGCAAGCACAAGCGCGCCATGGCTGCAGCGTCCCGACGCCGCACGTCCAACTGCAAGAACGGCTTTTCCTTCACGATGCACGGCTTGCGGCGGAGCGACAAGCGCTGTCCGCGTCCGCCCCGGGTCACTCGGCTCAAAAACTTAGCCCAAGACATGCGCTGCAAATCTTCCGCGCGCAGTGCCTCGTCCCGCTTGCCGCGCATGCGGCTCATGTAGTTTTCGACCTTGCTAGGCCGTAGAGCAGACTCCTCCTGATTGGAACGCTCTATCTCGGAGATGTCTCTGAAGGACTGGGTGTCCTTCGCGTTGAGCGCCATGACTTGGCGCGACGAGAGCACGCGCGGCAAATCCAGCAGCACGTGCCACGCCTCCAAGGAGGAGATCTCCTGCGGCACTGCGGCGTGGATGAAAAGCCTCGACAAGAGCGATGCTACGGTCATCTCTTGGTCATCTGGCATCTTGCAGATGATTTCGTCGATGTACGACGACATTTTTGAGGCCGCAGACTGCCCGCCACCCAGCTTGCCGATGTACTTTGTCAAGTAGTTGACGGCAGCTTGCACCGTCAGAACCACCTGAACATCCACGTTAGCCACCAGACCCATCGCCTTCAGTGGGTCGTGCGTGTTCAGGTGGTGGCAGTTGCGCCGGCCGTACAATCGGTACAAGCCCTTGCGTCGGCCGTCCTCCATGACGGCGCCTGTGCCAGGCAGCATGCGCGCCTTCTCGTAGTCTTTACCGCAGTACACGTGGGACCGACTTTGCTTGGCGCAGCTTTCCTTGTCGCCTGGTTGGCGGGCGACCTCTCGACCCAGGCCGGGTCTGCACACGATGAGGTTTTCCTCCCACTCGCGCGTGGCGACGTTGCCCGGCAAGCAAGTCATGGTTGCTGTCACCGCAGCGTGGTCGGACAGCCCCTGCATGATGAAGCAGCTGGCAAAATCTCGCGGCTGCAGCTCAAGGGTGTCGCGCGACGCTGGCCCAGGTCCGGCCTCGCTCGTGCCGCCCGAAACGGCAAGCCCGAGTTGGCGGGACGCCGGCCCGACAGGTGCGCGCACACTGTGTCCTAGGCCGCCCGAAACGGCAAGCCGAGAACTGCTGACACTGTTGCTCGCATCTACATCAGCGAGCGTAGAACTTTGCGCGGCGGGCCGCCTCAGCCAGAGAACGCGGTCAAAGCGCCACACTGCGTCCGCATGCGCCGGGACGTCAACGTCCAAAGGCTCCCAAGTGGATGCAAAGTCCGCAGGGCTGCCGGCGACTTCGTGGGCGTCCAGCCAGCCGCCCCGTGGCAAGCGCTCGCCTGCATGCATGTTCAAGTCGCCTGCGAAGATGCAAGCATCCACGTCCAGCGCTTCCAAGCCGGCCAAGCATGCAGACAGCTCGCGCTGGCGCGCGGCCGCGGCGGCTCTGGACGCGGTAAGGTGCGCTGTGGCAGCGCACAGCACAGCGCCGTTGGCCGCTAGCTGCACGAGCACGTGTAGCATGAACCTGCTGTTGGGCCCGGCGACGGGCGACACGCATGCCCGCATCACTCGGCCGAAGTCGAGGCGGCAGAGAACGCACACGTCGAACCCTTCCTCGCTGCAGCGACCCCTGTGCAACGGGCTGCTAACTGCGAAGCCGCTGGCCGCAGCTAAGGCATGCAAGGCGCTCAAGCACGATGGAGTGACCTCCTGTAGACAAACAAGGTCCATCTCGGGCAACACGGCAGCAAATTCATCGTCAGGGCTATGCTGGTTCATGTTGAAAGTCGTAATGCGCACCTTGGCTGCCACGTCGACTTGCACGTCGACGACCGGACGGGTCGCGTCGCCCTCTGCCTCTGGCGGGCCCTGAGCCAGAAGCGGCGGCACTTCCACCGGCGGTCCGTCGTGACGGTCGTGCAGGTTGCAAGCGTCCGTCAGCCGACGGTACCACTTTCTGCGCGCGGCGCGCACCAGCTGACAGTTGTTGGTCATCAGGAGCGCCTTGGCCGCCACGGCGATGGCGCACGGATGCCACTTTTGGTCCACCAGGCAGGCGTCGAGCTCACACAAGATGGCCCTGTCCGCTGTCGTGAGCCGACAAACCAAGCGCTGTCCGGCGTCGTCCAGCTGATAACACAAAGTGCGGGGTGTGGGAAACAAAGAGACATAGTCCTCATCAGGCGCCAAACGCTGCGGCGCGGCCCGAAGCGGCACGCGCGTTTCTTTGGCTGGCTCCATGTCGGCGGAGCCGTCGGACTCTGAGTCAGTGTGCAGCGGAGAACCCATGGGTCCCCGGCGCGTCACTCGCGCCCGCTTGCGGTCCATTACCGCATGCTGCCACTTTTCAGCTTTGCCCAAGCTCCAATCAGTCAAGTACTCCTCGTGTGCCAGCGCAAACTGGGCGGCAGTTTTCACGCCGTCTGCGTCCAAGTCTTGCGCAGAGAAGCGCGCTGGGTCCACGCGGGGCATCTTGCTGCCGAAGTTAATGGAGTGCAGATGCATGATGCCGCCTGCGCCCCACTCAAAAATGCCTTGGCCGTCCTCGTACTGAAGCACGTGCTGGTAAAAGAGCTCCATCTTGTACGCAGTGTACCACGCAACGACACCGGGATACTTCAAAACCAAGCGCTTGCTCTCAGGAAGCCGAGCCATGGCCGGCTCTACCGGGTCTGCGCGTCCTTGCCGACGCTGGGTGACCGCAGCGTCGTATTTCCTCAAGCACGCACGCAAGTCTTGCCAGTGATAGATGGCTGTCGTTAAGGTCGTAAAGTGACACGGAATCTCACCTCCGACCTTGCATCGCTGCAAAAGCACTTGCAGTCTTTCGGCCAGCTCTCTTACGTCGTGCGCAGGGCCGCCCGAAGCGGCAAGCCCCGTGTCCGCGCGGACGGCAGTTTGCTTGCGGTCGACGCCCTCCGAAGCGAGAAGCGGCGACGCGTCCGGCGCTGCGCTGGCTTGACCAGGCACTTTCATAGTTTCAAGGAAGCGCTGGCAATCCAGTAAAGACTGCCTCAACTCGCCGGCGGCCGCGGTGTGGGGCTGGTCTCCGGCGCCACATGCCTGGGCAGCCGTCTGTGCTGTCTCTTCCAGCTCCTGCACTTGGAACTCGAACGTGTCTTGTTCGATCTGCTCCACCATGGCTTCCAAGTCGGAGCGCTGATGGATTTTCTCCTGCGCGGAGCACGGCAGCGAGTGCTCGAAGGCGGTCACGATCTTCGTGAACTGCGCCTTGCCCATCCTCAAGAGCTCCTCGTTGGTGTGCGGCACGTTGGCGTTCATGCCAGTCTGCCGCTTCACAAAGTAGCTGCGAGACCGCAGCGCCTTGCTGCGCAAGGCCGTATTCAGCGCAAAGAAGTAAAAGCGCGGGTGCGCTTGAAACCGGCCATCCGCATGCAGCAGCAAATGCTGCAGCCACTCCCAGAAAGACAGAGGGACGCCGGCCTGCTGCCTGGCCCGCACGTGGGCCCAGTAGTCCCCTTGTCCTAAGGGGAAAAGCTTAATGAAGCCGGCGGCAATGTAGTAAGGCTGATCTTCTCTGATCAGCTGGTTCCGGGACTGCACCGTCGGTGGGTCCAGGATCGGGAGCCCCGGGATGCGTGCGGCGCCAAAGCGAGCGGCCGTGCGCATCTGCGGCGCAGATGCATTCGCGCTTTCCAGCGCCTGCCACAGATCGTCCTTCATGGTCGTCTCGGTTTGCTGGCCGGCGAGATCTTCAGGAGACCAGAGGCCCACGGAGGTGAGCGGCTCCTGCCAACTGGCCAGCTCTTGCACCGCGGTGAGCTCATCAAGAAGCACTTCCTCCACGGAAAAATCGCCGCTCCGCACCACGACGGACCTGAGGTACATCACCAAGTCCGCTATGAGTAAGTCTCTCCGTGGTGCTGCAGTCGGAAGGCCGCCCGAAGCGGCAAGCCCTCCGTCGCCAAGGCCGTCTGAGTTTTCTGGGTCCTGGCGCGCGGTTGCATCCGGCCGGCTGCCCGAAGCGGCAAGCCGTCGGTCACCAGGGTCGCCCGTCTGGGGCGCCGCGGCCGCTGTCGGGGAGTCGAGCTCCTCATCAAAAACAAAGCTGCGCACCGCGCGACGGAGTGCATTCCATGTCGCTTGCTGCCGCTGGAGCTGATCTGCCACGTCAGCCGGCTCGTGCAGCGCCCTCACTTCCGCGGCCAACTGCAGCTCCAGGGAAGAACTCAGCCACATGGCAAACAAGCTGTAACCCAAGCTGGTGACCTCCTGCTGCTCGACAACAGTCACCTGCAAGCCGACCGGCTCTGCGCCCTCCGGAGAGTCTTCGAATTGAGCCAGGTTCTCGCGGCTCACCAGGTCCACGTAGCCGCCTGGCGTGAGCGCGCCCGGCTGCAGCGCCAACGATCCGCCTTCCGCGGCCGGCCGTGCGATGCGGTTCAGCGCCCGCTCAAGTCGCCGGCGCGACGCCAGGAAAGGCACACGCTGCTTGCGGGCCGGGTCTTTCGGGCAGCGCCGAACCAAAAGCATCTTCATGTCTCCGACCAGGGCCGGGATCTGCCTCACGTACTGCGGGCCATTCTGAAACAAGTTGCCGACATGGCCACGCAGTTCGCACTGCCCAGTAGCGTGCAGCGTGAAGATGCGCACGATGTGCTGTATCGGCGACAGCAGCTCTTCTTCGAAGAAGGTGAGCGCGTCGGTCTCTGCCAGAGACTCCCCCGGGTCTGCAAGGTTCTCGGCAGTGAAGCGGACGGGCGCTTTGGGGAGCCCTTCCTTTGTCCGCGCCACAGCCTCTGACAGGCAGTTGCGGCAAATTGCTTTGCCGGGCTCCAGCCAGTCCTTCTCTGGCGCAAGGATAAAGTTGCTCTTCTTAAAGGTCGCGGTCTCGACCTGGCCCGGCAAGGCATCTCGTGGCCGGGTGGTCCCGAACCACCCTTCCTTGCAGTAGTCGCAGGCCGCAAACTCTTGCTCCTGCAAAAACGTGTCCACTTCGTGCACACGGTGAAAGAAGGTTCGGATGCGAGTCTCCGCGTCCAAGCTGTCGCCGTACAGCTGCCGCAAGCACTTTGGCAGCCTCGGGCGAGGCAAGTCGTCGCCGAGCGCGCGCTCCTCGACGTGCAGCTTGGGCTCGTGCGGGGCCTTGCGCGCCGCCCTCTCTGTCGGGCATAAGCAAGAGGCTGCTGCCTGCTGTACCTGCGCAGCCATCTCCGCTGACAGCTTCGGCAGCATGCGAGACACGAACTCGTAGCCGAACCTCCAGTCCTTGTCGCGGCCGCGACGGGCAGCGCAAAACAGCGTGCCAAGAGACGACTCTTTCTCTTGCAGGAAGTCTGCGCGGCGGCTCGCCAGCAGGGCAACAAATCGGCCCACTTGCCGCTGCAGCGCCGGCCGAAACGCCAGGCGCTCGCCCTCGCCGGGCTTGCAAAGCATGGCCTCCCACTCGGCCAGCTCGTCCTTTTGCTCCTGCGAAAGCTTTGGGTAGCATCGAAGCATGAAGTCTTTGCCGAACCGAAGCTCCTTGTCGGTCTTCGCTGTGTGCACTTCAAACAAATTCTTAAGCGAAGGCTTCTGCAAGCTCTGGAAGTACTCGGCTCGATCTTCGAGCAAGGCGATAAACTTTTCCAGCTGTCGCTGCAGCGCCGGCCGAAACGCCTGGCGCTCGCCCTCGCCGGGCTCACGCAGCATGGCCTCCCACTCGGCCAGCTCGTCCTTCTGCTCCTGTGAAAGCTGTGGGTAGCAGCGAAGCATGAAGTTTTTGCCGAACCGAAGCTCCTTGTCGGTCTTCGCTGCGTGGACTTCAAAGAAAGCTTTAAGCGAAGGCTTCTGCAAGCTCTGGAAGTACTCGGCTCGATCTTCGAGCAAGGCGATAAACTTTTCCAGCTGTCGCTGCAGCGCCGGCCGAAACGCCTGCCGCTCGCCCTCGCCGGGCTCACACAGCATGGCCTCCCACTCGGCCAGCTCGTCCTTCTGCTCCTGCGAAAGCTTTGGGATGCTGCGGCGCATGAAATTTTGACCGAACTTGAGGTCTCTATCCTTTTTTACTGCGTGCACTTCAAAGCAAGCTTCTAAAGACGGCTTGCGCAGTGACTGAAAAAAATCTGCACGCCGCTCAAGTAAGGCAGTGAACTCGGCAAACTGCGCTGCGTCTGCTGCGTGCTCCGGCGAGACGCACAGCCGAGCCTCCCAGGCCCGGAGCTCGGCCTGCTGGCCATCTGTAAAAGTGTGGCCGTGTCGCTGCACGAAGCGGTGCAAGGCTGCTCGTTCTGGGATGGCCGGCTTGCCTCGCCTAGCTTCGCCCGTGCGTAAAAGCGTTGCAATGTCTGGGCACTGCAGCTGTCGCAGCTCCACGGTGTTGGCGGCCAGGTAAGCCAACAGAACCTGAAAGCGGCCCTCACTTGCATTGCCCTCTTCGCGGTCCATGGCGCGCGCGGCCGGCCGAAATGCCAAGCCGCCCTTAGCCTAGCCGGCGGGTACCAAGAAGTCAGACACTATGGTGAACAAGATCTAACAAATTCTAAAATGTGCTACATGCCTGCTTGTGCTGTTGCGAAGTGATGGTTGGTGTGATGCCTGCTTTTGCTGCTGTGTGTGTGTGGCTGGTGTGAAGCGTGTAAAGGACCCCCTGAGGGGGAGATGGGCCCAACCAAGACTGCTTGCGTCTTGTGACTCTGTATAAAAAAACTCAAACACACGTGGGTCTGCTTGACTCTCTCGGACACTTAGCGCTGTAGTTGTTGTGTTGCGAATTGTGTGGTGAGTTGTGTGGTGTGCCACATGCTCAAATCACAGAAGTGACTACGTTTGAGCCATGCAAGCCGAAAGAACAGACGACTTTCCTAGTACTTCTATCTATCTTACTATCTATACCTGACTGTCCATCTATGTCTCTATCTATCAAGCTACCTATTTATTTCTCGACCTTGCGAAGGTGCCGCGCCAACCACGAAATCTGAGACCGTTCCGGGTCCGTTCCGCACCCGCCTGCGTGAAGGCGTCGCAACCAAGGTGGTTTGCGCACTGTCCGGAAGCCCAATTCACGCACAGAGTGCTGCGCCTGCCACGCAATTCAAACCTTGCGAAGCCTTCGCGCGGCCGTGCCAATGGTCCCGTCTCCGCGACCGCTTCTGCATCTTGCTATCCCCTAGCTCGCAGAGAATGGATCCAGCACCTTCCAAAATTCTACGCCTGCCACAAAATCTGTACTCGACCTTGCGAAAGTCCTGCGCCTGCCACAATATCTATACTTGACCTTGTGAAAGTGCTGCGCCCGCCACGCAATGAAACCTTCGCGCGGCCGTGCCAATGGTCCCGTCTCCGAGACCGTTCTGAGACCGTTCCGAGACCGTTCCGAACCCGTTCCGAGACCGCGTCCGTACAGGCGTCGCGACCGAGGTGGCTTGCGCACTTTCCGGAAGCCCAATACACGCATGGCACCAACGTTTCTGCAACTTGCTATCCCCCAGCTCGCAGAGAATGGATCCAGCACCTTGCGAAAGTGCTGCGCCTGCCACGAAATCTGTACTCGACCTTGCGAAAGTGCTGCGCCTGCCACGAAATCTATACTTGACCTTGTGAAAGTGCTGCGCCTGCCACGCAATTCAGAACTTGCGAAACCTTCGCGCGGCCGTGCCAATGGTCCCGTCTCCGAGACCGTTCTGAGACCGTTCCGAGACCGTTCCGAGACCGTTCCGAGACCGCCTCCGTACCGGCGTCGCAGCCGAGGTGGTTTGCGCACTGTCCGGAAGCCCAATTCACGCACAGCGCCAACGTTTTCTGCATCTTGCCATCCCCCAGCTCGCAGAGAGTGCGCCGAAAGTGCTGCGCCTGCCACGAAATCTTACTTGACCTTGCGGTGCGCCTGTCACGAAATCTACACTTGACCTTGCGAAGTGCTTGCGCCATGCCTGTTGAAAGCACCGTTCCGAGACCGTTCCGAGACCGTTCCGAGACCGCCTCCGTACCGGCGTCGCAGCCGAGGTGGTTTGCGCACTGTCCGGAAGCCCAATTCACGCACAGCGCCAACGTTTTCTGCATCTTGCCATCCCCCAGCTCGCAGAGAGTGCTTGCGAAAGTGCTGCGCCTGCCACGAAATCTATACTTGACCTTGCGAAAGTGCTGCGCCTGTCACGAAATCTACACTTGACCTTGCGAAAGTGCTGCGCCTGCCACGCAATTCAAACCTTGCGAAACCTTCGCGCGGCCGTGCCAATGGTCCCGTCTCCGAGACCGTTCCGCACCCGTTCCGCACCCGCCTCCGTACAGGCGTCGCAGCCGAGGTGGTTTGCGCACTGTCCGGAAGCCCAATTCACGCACAGCGCCAACGTTTTCTGCATCTTGCCATCCCCCAGCTCGCAGAGAGTGGACGCAGCACCTTGCGAAAGTGCTGCGCCTGCCACGAAATCGATACTTGACCTTGCGAAAGTGCTGCGCCTGCCACGAAATCTATACTTGACCTTGCGAAAGTGCTGCGCCTGCCACGCAATTCAAACCTTGCGAAACCTTCGCGAAATGGTCGCTCCGAAGCGCCGTTCCGAACCCGTTCCGCACCCGCCGTACAGGCGTCGCAGCCGAGGTGGTTTGCCGCATCCGGAAGCCCAATTCACGCACAGCGCCAACGTTTCTGCATCTTGCCATCCCCAGCTCGCAGAGAGTGCTTGCGAAAAAGCCACGAAACTCTGACCTTGCGAAAGTGCTGTCACGAAATCTACACTTGACCTTGCGAAAGTGCTGCGCTGCCACGCAATTCAAACCTTGCGAAACCTTCGCGCGGCCGTGCCAATGGGCCCGTCTCCGAGAGAGTTCCAGACCGTTCCGAGCACCGCCGCCGTACAGGCGTCGCAGCCGAGGTGGTTTGCGCACTGTCCGGAAGCCCAATTCACGCACAGCGCCAACGTTTTCTGCATCTTGCCATCCCCCAGCTCGCAGTGCTTGCGAAAGTGCTGCGCCTGCCACGAAATCTATACTTGACCTTGCGAAAGTGCTGCGCCTGCCACGAAATCTATACTTGACCTTGCGAAAGTGCTGCGCCTGCCACGCAATTCAAACCTTGCGAAACCTTCGCGCGGCCGTGCCAATGGGCCCGTCTCCGAGACCGTTCCGAACCCGTTCCGCACCCGCCTCCGTACAGGCGTCGCAGCCGAGGTGGTTTGCGCACTGTCCGGAAGCCCAATTCACGCACAGCGCCAACGTTTTCTGCATCTTGCCATCCCCCAGCTCGCAGAGAGTGCTTGCGAAAGTGCTGCGCCTGCCACGAAATCGATACTTGAGAAAGCTATCTATGTGTTAAGCTGGCTATATGTCAAAGCTATCTATCTGTCATGCTAGCCTATTGGAAAGCTATCTATCTGTCAAGCTAGCTATATGTCAAAGCTATCTATTTGTCATGCTAGCTACCTGTCATAGCTATATGTCAAAGCAGCTAGCTCACTTAGTTCCAGTACTACGGAAGTTTCTTGTTAAACTTCCTTTGATGATAATGATCCTTATCGTTGTTGTGATTGTGATTATGATTATTGCGATTGTGATCATTGTGATTGTTATTATCATTGTTATTGTGTTTGTTATCATTATGATTATGATTATGATTGGTTCTGATTGATGTCATTATTGTTGTCGTGATTGGTATTGTTGTTGGTATTGTTATTTGTTGATTGATCATGAAACAAACACGCTCATCTTTGGCTTAATTGTTTGGTTGCCTCACGAGTTGATCGAGTTTCTTCCAGCCCACACGCTAGGCTGGGCCAGAGTAGTCCAAACGAGCTGGCCATTCGTCACTTATCGGGTTTGGACCATTTGCGCGGCAAACAAGTGTGGACTGTTTGTAGGGCCATCAGCCATCCACTCAGGAAGGGAAGCAAGTTGGTTGACCCTTTCAGGTCAAGACAAAATGTTAGTGCCACTGGCCAAGGGACCTATCGGAAACAAGAGGGAGGGAGCAAGACCAGGAGTTTGGCGGAAGTTTTGACCCCGCATGGGCCAGGGGCGGCTATGACCTATTTGAAGGCCTTGTTTGGGGCTTATCCTCGGCCTTTCCTGGACTGGCCCTTGTACACTTTTCGCACTCTTTTTCTGCCCCGTTCACAAGCCAAGAGCCGCACTACCAGGGTGGAACTGAAGCGACGTTGCTTCCTAGCTATAGGGGTTGATCCACTCGGCGCGCATCACTTCGCCTCACCAGCGTATCCAGGAACTGCAGATAGATCTCCCTATGCATCATTCCCCTATATTCCCTTTTGGCGCATTTTGAAGTCCCAAGATATCCCAAGATTCTTAGGGCTGGACCGGTCCTTTCCCTATCGATTGCGGACGAAGCAGCACGCCCCGCGCCCCCGCGGCGCGATGCGCGCAGGTTTCTGATGCGCATCCACCGGGAAAGCATCTCTGGCGAAGGCGCGCCGACGATGAAGCTTGAGTGGAGACACCGAGAAGCGACGTTCTGTTCGGCCGGGTTTTAAAGCGAAACTAGGGGAGCTCGTTTTTTTTTTGGGGGGGGGGTCCCCTAGAAGCTGATGACACCCAACAAATACTCCTTTTGTTTGGGGGGGTCCCCTAGAAAACCGGGGGACGCCCTTGCTGGCGATCATCTTCAGTTTCTTTGGTGCCCTCCTGGGGAGCGCAAAAAAAAGCAACGAGGAGCGAGCTTTGAGCTGGTCTGGGAACGGATTCGTTTTGTTTTTTCCCCCAAAGGCCAAGGGCGGCGTGCGTTCACCAAGTCACTTTTCGAGTGAGAAGCAGTTTTTTTGTGTCATTTTGGGGGACCTTGGGATGGGCAGAAGCGGTCGATCCAACATGATCCAAAGCAGCTTGCGTTGGTCTTTGAGCTCGCGGCTCCACCTTGCCGCGTCGAGACTCGCATGTAGCCCGGCGCATTGCCGGGCCAGTAAGCGGCACCTTGCTAGCGTGAGCACTCGCATCACCGCTGACGCCTCAGTCGTGAAGCTTTTGCTGGCCACCTAGAGGTTGGCGCCAGATTCGAGGGCCCCAAACTGAGCCTCCCAGGCTCCTCTCTTGGTGGGGCCGCCTAGTCGAAACACGCAGCTGCGCGACAGTTCTTCTTCTACTTGGGCAGAGCCCACCTCACACTGCTTTGAGTTGAGCGGACTAACATCGACACCATTGAAAAAGCAAGCTCCATATCTGGCACAAACGGAATGCTCATCGAAGCGGATGGTGCGTGTTTCCAGATCTGAGCCCAGAGACAAGAGGTCAACACCCCTAGCTTGAACTTGGAGGCTTAAGCACCTTTGTCGTCACCACACATTTGTGTAAGGGATTGCTATGTTGTTTCCCTATACTAGTTTTGTCCAAGATTGTCTCATGTTTGTCCTACGTGTTCCCTGTATTGTCCCTGTATTATATATCCCTAGTGTTTTCAAGGAACACACTGGGCTGCCCTGGCAACTCATGCCTGGCCTAAATGCTTCGTGTGGCATATGCATTTCGAGAGGGTCTGGGTCAACTCGCTGTTTCCACAACATAGGAGGCCCTTTGAGGAATGGGAAGTTTCCTTTCACATATCAATCATCAGAAAGGCATACTCAAGATGCTACAATCAAAATACAATATTCAGCGCCCGTAAGGGACATGGGAGAATGAGTCACCGGCCCTATTGTTTGTGTGGAAAATTGAGTGAGCAGTGAGCCCCCACCATGTAAAAAAAATGATTCAAAGGATGCATCCAACAATCACCTACTTTAGGATGTGGATCTTCTGAATCAGCTGATATTTGACTCTTTGAGTGGCTGTAGCTGTTCTCCTTTGAGGCCTGCTTGATGCCCCTTATGGCTACGCTGGGTCGGATCCATCAGGAGCCGTGCTCCCGAAGCTGCTGTGCAAGCAGCCACTCTCTGCCCGGATGCCCATTTTTTGGCAGGGGGCGAAAACGACGGCTGAGATTCAAGTGATTGCAGAATCCAAGTGGGTCAGTGTGGTCTTCTTGATAGGACCGTCAGTGTTCTCAATGACACTTTTGAAAAATGGGGGGACATGACCCCTGTCCTTTGGGTAACAATGGTCATGGAGACTCCGGTACCCTTTTCAAGGTGAGTTCAAAGGGAAAGCTCCCTTTTTCAGGTAACCCCCGATTGGTGGTTTGGTTTGGATTTGGATTGCAACCTCTGGTTCAAGGAATCCCGCTGAAACATGCTCAGTTGCGACGGGAGAACGAGGGGGTCAGAAAGAAACAAGACCAGGACGCCCAGCACATGAATTGAAATTTGAACACATTGGCTTGTAGCAGCCTGATATCGCTGGGGTCTTCTGAGCTCGCCAAATGCATCCCCAGGCATTTCTCCAAGAGGTTCCCTCCTGGGCACGTGGCTCGCATGTGCACAGAATCCGTTGAACTTGATCTCACGAGTTCCGATGGGGTTGATCAATCTTCCCTTGGGCCCCCGAACATCCATGGGCAACATCTAGTGGTTGAAGTATCTTTCATCTTGTGAGTGTCTTCTTTCAACAACCAATGGTCATCCCAGGTCATTTGGTTTTCCAAGCAGTTGTGATCCCATGTTGGGAGCGTCTTCGATCAATCCATCAGATGGATCCCAGGTCCCAGAGGTCACTTGGCTCAGAACTCTGCTTCAAACGTTGGCCGCGACAGGCAACACCGGGCTCGGAAGGCACTTCGGTCAGGGGCGAGTCTCAGGTTTTCCGTTGCAAACCGCCAGTTTTCATCGACTTTGGATTTGGGGAACTCCGGTGACTGGCAACCAAATGGTTGCCAAGGGAAGGTGAGTGATATCAACTTTCTGGCCTGGACAATTGTTGGGAAGGTTTTTCGAAGTGAGTGATCAACTTTCCTGGCTTGGAAAAGGTAGTAATTCATATCAACTTTTCTGGCTTGGAACATACATGGATCCTTTTGACCTGGATTCCATGGCTTTTTTCCACTTTTGCTTTGGTTTGCCCTACCCGTCAAAAGCGACCCGAATTTCCCCCGAGTTTCCTCCCGCGACAAACCGGATGTACGAGCGCCCAGTTCCTCGGGGGCATCTCCTTCCCCATCTTCATCGCCCACGGGCCCATCGGCCAGCTCTTCTACAAGAAGGCGAGTTTGTCGAGGGAAGTCATCGACGACTCGACGACCGTGAGTCATGATTTGTGATTGCGGATCGAAAGAAGTCCGAGAAAATTGGAAGGAACCCAGAGGTCGTGAGTGAGTTCCTGGGTTTTCGTCATTTTTGCATCTTGGAGGTATATAGGGAGTTTGGACTTGTTTTGGGCCAATCCACTTGGGAAGTGAGGAACCCAGAGGTATTTTTGTTGTCGGCTACCGTGTTCAGATTGGTTTAAGGGCAAACACAAGGAAGGCACAATTTTAGGTGTCCCTGTTTTTGGCCACATACCCAATCTGTTGGTGGAACGCATAGTTGTAACCCGCTGACAAAATTGGTTGAACACCCAAGTGCCAAGTACAGGTTGGTGTTGCGGCATTAGTCAATCCGTCATGGGTTTGGGGTGAGAGCTCCACCCTTCTCACCGTGACACGTTTGATTGAACCGGGGCAGGCATGCTAGGCCAACGTCTTGGCACGATTTGTGAGGTGTCAAAATGAGAGTTGGGGATGGTCTCCCATTCATCCACAATTTGCAGGGTAATTTCGAGGATGTCACTTCAATGGCCCCAGAAGTTTACGGCTTGAAATGATATGAACAGCAAGGTCCGCCCTAAGCCCAAGTCTTCTGGCTGTGGATTGCTTGTACACCCTAGTGGTGGATATCTAGCCATAGGGAGTTCGAAAAGAAAAACTGGGCCGCTTTTAGACCCTGGTGTCATTGTCGCCTTGCAAAGGGGGTTTGAGGACGGTTCACCTAATTTTGGTTGGTGTTGCCTTGGTTCGCTCAGCCCCTGAAAACCGTGGGTTGTACACTTGGGAAGTCTAGGAATGGTAAACAACAAGTCCCGACGTTGGGCCAATGCACTCGGAAATTCCACGAAGAAGGCCGCGCCTTCGATGTCGAGCTGGGCGCCTTTCAGAACATCGGGATTTGCGACCGACGCCTCTGAGTCCACCCGGATCGGTGCTTTTGCGCCAGGCCGTGGCCAGTGCGGTGTGGGGCCGCGCTTTGGCCAGGCAGGGAGCTGCTTTCAGTTGGCCTTGAAAAGGTACCCGCCATTGGTTCTCTGGCTCGCGGGCTGCCAGCCTCTTGAGCAGGACCCAAACGGCCAAAAACAGGGGCACCAAAGGGAACCTTGATAAATGGACAAGTAGACTAAAACCTGCGCTCCCCTGGCTCTTAAATCTTGAGCCTCACCCACTTGGCCGCAGATTCAAGCCGGCTGCCTTGATTTAATGAAGCGCACACGCCACTGTTGAGCTCCAGTCTCCCAGTCTTGCATAGGGCTGGCAAGGAGTGGGCGCCACGTGGCGAAATTACACAGCCGGCCGTTGAAAACACGTTTCGCACAATCAGGTTGTTTGCCAGCCTTCAAACAGCCAGTTGCCTTGTTTGCCGGGCGATGGAATATTAGGAAGCAGCACACAGAAACAAACACACGCAGACCACATCCAGACCTCCGCTTTGGCGTCCAGTTTGGTGCTTTGTTTTGTGGCGGTCTTCCTTTTGCGGCAGCTGTTTTCGGGCTGTGCTTCACCTTCCGAGCCTGGCCCTGGCTTCGTTTTGGCGTTTGAGGACCAACCGGGTTCCCTAGACTTCCCCCTTAAAACGTCCCCCTGACGGGAAACTCATCCTTAATTTGGCAAGGTGGTGCTCGAAACCACCAAGCATGGCAGCATGACTGGTCACAAATTAAATGGAAGCTTTGTGTGTTGTTGTCACCAACATCCGAAACTGGGTTTCAAGTTTTAGGGCGCACCCAATATGGGTGCAGATAACAGTGGTACTCGTTGTGCAGTGGCGTCGCTTTTGTTTGCCCATGCTGGAAGTGCTGGCGCGATCATAACTTACTTGAAACTGCGGCTGGGATACTTGAGTCTCATCATGCAGAATCTCTCTCCGTATTTTTGAGACGTGGCCAACTTCACAAATCTAGTATTCAGACAATGTGCAAAGTACAGGACCCATTTTGGTTAACCTCTTAGCAGCAAGATAAGACAACTATTTGTTGCAGTCCGTACACAAAGGGACACCAAAGGAACCCCGGCCTTTACTCAGTTGTTCAGTGGCACCCTGTTTCATTTTTTTGGTGGTGGCTGCCCCACTAAAAATGGTCTTCCCCATTAAAAAGGGTTCCCCTTTTTTCCAGGGTCAGTGAACAACTGAGTTTACAAGGCCCCCCTCGGTTTGAAGCCACACAACCCCCCCCCCCCTCCCCCCCGTTGCGCGAAAAACCGGCGCCGCAGTCCAGCGCCGGTGGGCATCCATTGGTTCTTCGGGGTCTACTGGGCAACGGTGCTGGTGGTGTCCTATCTCCTGCAGAAGGCGGGCCCCCGAACCCTGGGCGCAACGCTCCGGGCCCCTGTGGCCCCCGCCTGCGGTGTGTGGATCTGTCGGGTTTTGTTGCGATCTGTGGGTTTTTGGTTGGGCTTGGGAGGACAAAGGAAGAGGAGTTGGGCGGTTTTTGATCGCGGAGACACGGTGGTAGAAAAAAAATGTATGGCTTTCTTTGGTTGTCCTTGGAGGGCCAACTTCCTACTACCCTGAAAGAGGGTGTAAGAATGTCTGAAAGACAACTTGCATGTGCTTTTGATTTACAGGATTTATCCCGGCAGGATTTGCTTTGTGGGCGGGTGCTGCCCGTTTGACAGAAGGTGTGTGGGACAATCTGCTCGAAACTCGCAATTTCACAACCCTGTAGCTGGAAATACGGGATGAATCTATGCATGTTCATCGTGGCTTAACCCTGGGGTTCAAACAGCAATTGAAACAATGGAGATTCATATAACCACCATTGTTCACCTAAGGATTGTCATCATCCAAGTTGGGTCAACAATTCTTGGAGCTTTTTAAATGGGGGTTGAACCCTGCAGTTGAGAACCTGCCGCAATGTGAATTATCGCTCTTAATTCATTCGAAAAGGTTTAACCTGAGATTGTTTACCCATATGTCAAACTGGATCTTTTGTCGCGCATGTTGCCTGTGCAGCCTACTAGGATTGGCTTAGAGGATTTCTTTTTGTGTGGGATCATCATTCTTGTGGGACATGTTGCAAACACCTCCCTCCCTTGTCAGGTCTTGTCCTTTTGCACCCCAAAGGGCTTCGACCTTTGGGCCATCTTGAGAGGTCTCAGTGGATAGTGGATCCAAGTTCCTCCAGCCCGGCCAGTGGCTTTAGCCCTCTCTCACAGCGCGACGAAATCGCTGCAGTGCCACACAGGTCGAAAGGGAGTCAAGTTGCAAGGCCTAGAAAGCAAGGCTGTGCCATCTTGGTAAGGGAGGCTCATTTGCACAAGAGCACTACCTGGATGCCAAGCTTTCCATACGGGTCTCTGCAAATTGAAGATGGCGCCCTGTTGGATGTTGTTTAACGAGACATCAAGAGAAACCAAACCAGTGACACTCGGAAGCGGTTCGTTTGTTTGGTTGTTATGGAGCCTTTGACAAGCAAAGCAGTTCCAGAAGAAATCGTGGCGGTCCTTGATTGTTGATTGCACAAACACAACGGCACCTTTTTGGGAGTTTTGTGCATGCGCGTTTCAGACGCCTTGGACATGATTTCCTCCGAAAGCTTCATGGCACCGTCCTGCTGCCCTCACGCCATAAGGGGCCCAGCAGCTGATTTTATACCTTCCAGAACCAACAAGCAGATTGTTTCCTCTTGGTTTTCCACCATCCAAAAGGGGTCCTGGTTTTGAGCCATGGGAACACATTTTTCAGCCTTAGGGATCCGAGCCTTCACCCAACCCTGAGTCATCGATTGTCCGATGGCTGCGAATGGCGCGGCTGCGAATGGCGCGGCAGAAAAGTGGGGCAGCCTGGAGCGGTGGGGATTCTGAACTCAGATTCGTGCCCTGCACTTCCATATTTGGGTATGGGTCAAAATTAGACCACCAGGGGGCTGCAGGTCTAAGTCCATGTTTCCACTTACTAGGGCAACCCATTTTGGGTACATATTTTTGACCCACGGACATTTGGCCAGAAACCGCCTGGGTTTCCGCAGTCTTGGGAGGCTGTTGCGCTGCCCCGAACCTCGGAAACGGTTTCCCCCTTGGGAGCATTTTGTGTAGGTTGCTCCCAGATCCGGATAGTTTGGCTAGGGCCGAAACGCTTAGAATGGGGATGTTTTCGATAATCCAAGTATGCCGTGATCAGGGGAGAATGAGAATGCTGTTGTACTTCTTGGGCCCTTTTATATTGTAGGTATTGGGGTTTCCCCAGCTCGTGAGTTGGTGAACCACTGAACCAGCTGTTTGGGTTTTTGAGAAAGACCCACACAAACGCCATCAGAATCTGGTTGCGTTTCATGCTGCGTTTCATGCTTGGCATGAGTATACTTGACAAAGCGACTTTAAAGTGGCTTGGAGGGGGATTGGTTGATTGTAACACCAGCTTACTCCGGGCAAACAAGACAAACCTGGGCGAAAGCTAACACCAGCCTGCTCATCCGGCCGGAAGGCCTGGAATTGACCTGCAATCTCCCTGACCCTTTGAAAAGGATGGGGTGACCCCAAGAAGTTTTTTGGGGTAACCCGGTAACCCCATATTTTGAGGGTCAGAAGGAGACCCCCAGATCCCAGGTCCTCGCTTTCCTTCTGATTTCTGGCCTCCGGCAGTTGAGTCACTTCGTGTGGCCAAAGGCCGGGCTTCTTCGCGCCGGACATTCAGACCCTGCTGCGGCAGCGGGCGGCGCGGCTGGAAGGACCGGGGTGGCCGTGGGCCACGGCAACGAATTTATGGCAAGGGTAAGACGGGCTCAACATGGTACAGATCCTTGCTGAGGGATTCCTTACTTCAGGTTTTGGACATATTGTTAACAAAACATGCAGATTATATTTAATGTTGTCTCACAGGGGATTGAGGGCTTCATGCGTGGCAAGAAGGGTGATACACAAAGCTGTCATCCACAGTCTTTTGTGTAAATACAAGGCCCTCCTGTCCTGACCTAATTGGTGCAAATAGCCTCTTCCACGAGTCCCTTTTCTCCCCAAACCGGGTCAATACTTGGGTCCTTGGCCAAGCTAACTTACAACATGCATATAGACCGCTTGTCTTTGTAGTATGTAAACGATGTCCACCAAAGAGTCCCCAATTAACATTCCATTCCCACATACATCTATACAGCTATCTATAATATATATATATATATATATGTATTCTGCGTGTTGACGTGACTCGCATCCAATTGCACTGCACTTCGCGCCAGGCTTGCCCGACGCGATCCTCGATTCGGACAACTTGGACTCCGTGTCTCGACTCAGATAGCGGCTGCAAAAGACGGGTGGAGTGACGTTCGTGGTGCCTTTTCCTTTGAAGGGGGCTTAAGTTCAACCAACAGCATGATGCCTTCTTCTTGGGTTGGGTGTTTCTTCTAAAGGCGGGGGCTTTGTCCGAAATACGGGCCGTTTTTGGGCTGGTACCATGTCGGCCCGCCTCAGATGGTTTAAGGGTTTGCCGTTTCACCCGGCAAATTAAGGAATTCTTTGAAACCGAGAAGCCTATTTTCACAGCGGTTACATGTATCTCAACTGTATATAACCGTATCGGTTGCACAACAGGGACCCCAAGTTGTTTGGTTTCTTTTTGTCTGCTTTCACACACCCGCCGCAATAATCCGAGGATGGCAGCGAGCAGTGGGATGGCGAAACCAAGGACGAATTGGCTGCCTGAACTGGGTGGCCAGGGATCGAAGACGTCCTTGCCTCCTGATGGGTTTACGGAAATACCTGGAGTCTCCATGACCCTGAAATAATAGGGTCAATATCCAAAATCAAGGGGTTATGACCCGTTTTTTAAGGGTCACGGAGACTCCGGGTATTCAAATTGAAGGACGTGAAAATATGCCCCACCACCTGGAGTGGTCCCCGATTGTTCCCACCTTAAAACTTGAATTGGGTGAGGGGGTACCCCTGGAACTATTTATATTCCAGCGTTGCATCTGCGGGGAAGACCGGATAACTTAAACTGGGGGTCATGGTACACAACCGAGCTTGCAACCTCATAGGGTTTTAGTTTGCGACCGAAATAATGTTATGACGTGTGTACAACAAGGGGTTGTTAGTGGATGCACACTCCTCCCGAAGCATTTTCAGCGGGCACGGGCACGATTGTGGGCAAACGAGAGTTTCTGTGATACCAAAGTGTTTGACTGCTGGTTTGGAGCGCGCTTACCCTCCACCTTCTATTCATCCTTCTGTTTTCCTTCTATCTTTCCTTTTCTCTTTCGTTCCTTTTCTTCTCTTTTTCTTTGATTTTGTCTCTTGTGTGATTGTGCTTGTCCACACTCCACCCAGAGCTTCTGCCTTTTGAGATTCTCCATGCCAGTCAGGGTTGTCCTTTTCAGATCAGATGGGGCGCATGGCTTGGCCCTTCTGACGCGTGCGGTTCTTGAAATTGTCCCAGGCAGTCAAAAGGACCACCATGCAGCAGTTTGGGCACTCTTGTACAGACGAGCTGTCCCCATGCGCAAGAAACTGAACACAGCCAAATATTGGGGCTTGTAGTATGGGAAATACCTTTCCCATCCACAAATATGGAACAAGAGTCAGCTTTCTGGGAGGATACCTGGAAACCTCCCTAACTCTTTCACCGTTTGCACACACTTGGCAGGACGCGCCAGAGGCGGGGGATGTCCTGCGACTCACTTCTTTGGGCCCTTTTGTTCTTTTGGTGCCAGGCAACTGCCGTACAGAGGCGCTGCGCTGTTTTTAAGGATCCTTCATTCACCTCAAACACGGGAGAGACATGCGGAACGACGACCCCTCCGCCCCAGAATGCTCGTAGAAAATCGCTGGCAGAGATTCACAGCGCTCGCTGCCACGCCCCAAAACTGAGAATATGTGTTGCGATGGCTTTGAGAGGAGACTAACGTGAATCCAATTGGGGCCCTCGACTTGATACATAGCCATCTAGGGGCGTATGTTTGTGGGGAAGGACTGGGGATACTGCTGAGCTGTTTTTTTTACTGGGGCCGGTCATTTTTGTCTACATTTGCTGGCAGCAGTCTCCGAAAGTACCCAGGAACATGGAAGAAGGGTTGCTTTTCAGGAAATTCGCCCATTGGTGGTGTCCCCTATTGCGAGACAAACCCGATCGAAAATAGGCAATCCCTTTGTCCCTTTGGGACCAGTTGTTATGCTCACTGCACCCCCGTTTTCGTTCATAACATTTTCAGTACATCCCAGTCATGAAGTTATCACCACAGTAGGTAACCAGCCACTTTCTGTTTTGCGTTTACAATATATTCCCTTGCCTACCTGTACAGTGATCATTGTAATTTCTGTGCTTGCGTCATCCCAATGATGGTCTGAGTTTTTGGACAATGACTTAGGGATTGGTGGTTTGGACTGGTGGTTTGATCACCGCAGGAAGCCGAAAGGTCAAAAGGCCGGCTTTGGGCAATAAGTGAGGAAGCCTCTTGGAAAAGCAAAAAGGGGCTCGAAAGCATTGGGTGGTTTCCCGTATTTACGCACCACAAGAACCAAGGGCTCACCTGGAGTCTTCATCCCTTTAAAAATCGGGTCATGACCGCTTCATTTTGGATAATGACCCCATTTTTCCAGGGTCAGAATCCTTTGGACGACTGAGCTTTCGACCTCGAAGCCGAGAACACCCGTCAGGAGGTTGAGCCCAAGAAGCCGGATGCGAGGCCTGGCGGGGAAGGCCCCAGGTCGACCTGGGTATTTGAAGGTGGCCTATTTGTTGAGTTGGTATCCCCCAAGGGTGGCTTTTTGAAGGAAGCCAAAGGAAGACCGAAATCAATTTTGGTGGGCCTAAGCACAGACACCCATCCCCAGTTGTCCTTCCCTGGTAGATACAGGGGGGTTGACCCTTGTGTCGACCCCTTTACAAGGGAGACTAAAAAGCACCGGGACCAAGATCGGGCAGTTGAGTTGTTTGAACCATGTTCTCTCACACTCCGCGCACATAGCAGGCGATTGCTTAGTGGTCCGCACAAGTGCTCCGCCCATAAATTGGAACTGGTGTCAACTGGTTGGAGCTAATCTTACTGCTGACCACTTGATTGCTATTGGGTTGGATCTTTAGACTTTAACTTCTTGGAAAATAAAGGTGTTTTCCACTAAACCCCCAAAATAAGGTTTTTGCAGGGGGGGTCAACAGCAACCAAGACCAACCAATCCGAGTTTCTGTCTCGACATCTGGTGTGTTTCAACCTCCGGATGGGTAGTGCGGTCTCTCTGAAACTGCTGGCGGCACTTGTGCAGTTTCAGACATGCTTGATTGTATTTTGCACTGGCTTTGTCCACATAATATGGCCATGGGTCAAAATCCAAATCGTACCCCCAGTGAACATCCCAATCCCCACTAAAATAGACTAAAATGGGGGGGTGCACCCACCACAAAATGGTACCATTGGTTTTGACCCACAGCCATAGTGTTGATTTCGTTGTAGTGCTGCATTTGTGACTCTATCACTTCATTTGGTCATTTGGTTTAAGTATGGTGAATGGTGTATGTATTTCAATGATATATTGTTATACCAGTTGTCACTGCAGGTTGTTTTGTCCATGCCACAGACATATAACCCTTTGGTTGCATGTCCCTCATCAACTTATTGAGGTTTAGAACATCATATGACAATACGTGTATGTAGGCATATATATATATATATATATATATATATATATATAAAGAAACATATGTTTCGATCGTGGTAGTTGTATGAATGCAATGCATATAATGACGTGTGAAACATCCAGAGATGAACATCATACTCTTTGCAGCGCATATCCCTTGATGGATTAACATGACTTGTCAAATACTAGTTATCTAAATATGAAACTATCATTGGACGTGTATCCCATCAATAGAAACGGATGACAACCAAATACAAACACATTGAATTTAGATACAAGGACTACTCAGCTATGGTCTTTTCACTGGATCAGCCGACCAAGCGGCGATTATGTTCGCCTGCGGGCATTTTTGAATGGTTGCACACTTTGGCGTAAATCAAAAACCTGAAACGGCGTAATTTGCCGCCAAAACGGCATAATTTGCCGGCAAACCGGCGTAATTGTCTGCCTCGCACGAGCTGGAATCACGGCGATTTGTGTTTCTCCACGAAAGAGCGTTCTTTCTAGCAAGCGGCGACAAATATAGCTGTTTCGGGAAACGGCAATCATTTTACATGCTGGAAGTTCCAGGTATGACCATCTGACCCTTGCGTTTCCCAAAGAATCAATCTCGCAGTTGAGCAAAGCCAAATATAACATAAGTTAATTCTTGTGGGGGCTGGCAGCTGGGTCTTGGAAGACTTCCCTTTTTGGAAGCCCCCTTTCCACTTCCATGATTGGACAAAGGGTGGCCCAAAACTTCGATCATTGCGTCTCCAGACAAGCGAGGCATGTCAGGTGTCCCTTAATTGGTGGTTGTTGGCTGTTTGAGCGTTTACCCCAGTTCTGTTTGAAGCCAAATGGTACAGCTAGTCGCTAACCGCCAAACCGCCAAGCCAAAACAGCAATTCGGGATGAGGTGAGTATAGTAATATCTGCGATAGAAACAATATGATGCTTTGAACACGGCGCTTCAGCCAGATCGGTTCAAATATGTTGTCTCACGATGTCGGTCTGGTTTTGGTTTGCTACCGGCGCAGGTTCCTTGAGGATTCCTTGTGAATTTCTCTGAGATGGACCCAAAAGAAGTTCTCTACTGACGGGCTTTCGGCTTTGTCGATCTGGAGAGTAGAATAATTTGCCTTGGGATGCTTCCCCATAAAGCTGGGTTGTTCAAGCCTTATCCTTCATCCATTTGCCAGATGGTACGTCGTGGTTTCCCTTGTTACCCCACTGTGGAGAACGCCCCCCCTGGGTGGGCCAATGAGAGCTTGCACGCGAGCAACGGACAAATCCCGAAGGTATCCTTGCTGGTTCTCAGGGAATGAGGAAATGATCCCAAGAAGCTCCGTCTATCCTGTGGTTTCCTTTCTTCGGGAATCCCCAAAACCGGTTTATTCCCGGCACCCTGACTCGGAAAGTCATTCCCTATCGCTTTAGGCCACTCTCCGTGACCGACCTCTTGGCAGCGGGGTTTCTACGAGTAGAGGCAGAGGCGGGGTTGCGAGGGTCCACGGGCAATCGATCATGGCGACGACGGCAAAATGGGCGTGTCTTGTTGTCTGGTAGGGAACCCTCCAAAGTGGATCAAAGTGGTGTCCGTTTGGTTTCCCGAAAAAAAAACACCTACCAAAAGGGGGAAACCCCACAAAGGCAGACACCCAAATAGCTCACGAGATCCTTATTTTCCCACAGGGCAACCAAAAGGGCTTGGGTATTTTCCTCAGACCCGTTATTCAAGACGCTACAACCAAAGTCCCTCCGACGCGCTGTGCCATTGCAGGCTGGGAATTTGTGATGCCGCCCCAAATGCGAATCAAAGGGCACTTTAATAGTTGCCTGATCAGAGACTGGTGCCCTATGATTAGTTGGGTTACACCCCCCAAGAAAGTCTCAACTCCCCAGCAAAGGCACAGAAAGGGACAAGAGCCCGCAAGTCTGACACAAACGTCAGGGACCCTCTGAAAAGTGCCCACGCCGGAGTTGGCCACGTGGCTTTGCCCCGGTGCGGGCTACATGTCGCACTCGACCCTGTGCTTCCAGTTGCCGCTACAGGAACCCCTAGATTTTGCATGATGCCCTGGTTGCTTGCTAAAATGGGAACTGGAAGGGCTGGGCTTCACAACCCCAGAGCTAGGCGATGGCATGGAGTAACGCAATGTTACTCGGACAGAAGACCTGGCCGGACCATCTTAAAGTTGTGGTTCAAAGAAATTCGGCCATAACCCCAGACCTCCAGCGGGGCCCCTTTTTTGCCATTGGAGGTGTCCCTATCATACAACCTGCCAATTCAAAGGGTGCATTTTGTTGGCCACTGGAGGCGTGGCTGAAGCACAAGTCGATGGATGTAGCACAGGTATTATAGTAATGTGCCAGAAGTCAATGGCATTAAAGTGAGGCTGTGGAAGTATGTCATGTGTGATGTTTCTTTATCACCATTTGAGGGCTCAACGTAGTGCTCCTGAGAAAGAAAACGCTAATATATACATAATATATATATATATATAATACACCCACCAAGCTGGCTTTGACCACCAATATCGTCAGTTCTGCGCTGCGGACATGTGTGTGAATCACTCAGTTCTCGGCCAGGATGCCAGCATTCAAGGACACCACGTGACCTTTCAATATTGGTAGATGACCACGTGGATGCTCTTGGAAAGTTCCTTTCTAAACCCTAAGCAAGTGTTTCAGGTAGGTGAGTTGCCATGGTTCATGCGGATCTTCGGGGGGGTACAATCCAAACGTTTCGGGAATTGTAATTCTGCGTGAGTATGGCTGTTTCCGAAATTGGCGACCGTGCAGAGGAGAGAATTGGCTTAGATGAAAACAGTCAGAATCCGGATAGACACAGGTGGCAGCCAGTTGGCACGGCTACCCTATATAACTATAGATTCTTTAGGTGCTTTTGGGTAGACGATTTCAACAACAAGTTGTAATTGTATCTCGGACTGTCTGGTAGTTGGCCAAGTGGTTATGGGAACCCCGGATTCACACACCCCTCCTTGAACAGGGGGGCAACCGCATCTTGGAATGTAACCGGATCACTACACCTCCAATAAACATGCCGGTGTCGAGATTGACCCGCCGAAAAATATCCAGCTACCCCCGAGTTACTCAGGCGTTCGTGAGTGGGGTCAAGCAAATCCTTCTGTCGCTCAGCCTTTTGGGTAAGCTCTGCTGGGAGGGTGGAAACGCAAAGGCTTTCGTAGAGGTGTGCGGGTGCACCAAGAAGGCTTCCGAGATTGGAATTCTTTGTGATCTTTAGTTGCGTTTGGGCATGTATGTTATGATGGTTTGTAGAGGGTTCAGGTTCCCGCTGATGCTTGTAGAAAGTCACTAAGTTCGTGCTTCAGCGGTAGAGATTGCATATCACATCGACTCATGGCCAACTATGTATTCCGCCGCATATCAAGGCCCTTTTGTTTGGTGCTTTTGTTGCACCTGCCTGTGCCGCTGACTGTATGGCAAATGTAAACTGCAAACATCAGCCCAGGGAAGCGTACAGCTGATGGCAAAGTCTTTTGCAGCCGAACCCAGGCAGAACTCTGCAGCTGGAAAAACTGCGTTGACTTCAAGGAGAACGTCCGCTACCCCAAGTCCGGAGGAAACTGGCGACGAGTGGCATGCCCAAAACAAGCTCAGCTTGACAGCGTTTGGGGCGCAGAGATCATCTCTTGCAGCAGAGAGTTCTCGTTTGACAGAAGCATTTTGGCGCTGGTCACGAAGGGATGTCCACTTCAATAGATGTGTTCCACAGGTAAATTGTTGGTTGCTTTTCATTTACCACTGGAATCCACCTACTCACCACCGGAATCCACCTACTGGACTCACTGAACTCCACTGAACTCCACTTTTTCCAAAACTCCCTACCAAGACCCCCCCCCCGCACCTGGCTCCAGCCCCTGGACGTGGCGGCAGCGCGCCGTAGCTTCGCAGCCAAGGAGGCCTCGCTGGTGGGGAGGGAGGGCCCCTTCAACTGCCCAGACCTGAGAGCTCTAAAGAACGATGCCGGGTCTGGGTTTTACTGGAGGCTCCAAATGGAGATTTCTCGAAACCGGACATGTTTGTTTTTTTTTGCTGCGAATGTGCGCGGGAGAGATTCCCGGGAAGGGTTGTTGTGCAGAAGTTTGCGTTCAAGTATTTGCGGATATTTCAAGGGGACTCCCGAAATGGTGGCTTTCCTTTTGCTCTTGGACTATATACAAGCTTGTTTGGGTGTGCGCAAAGATGATGCCACACAGACAACCACAAAAGCAAGGCACACGCGAAAAGAGGGTTCGCGGATGCGGTTTGAGCGCGGACTCAAGCAGAACCACTTGTAGTCAATGCTTGGTGGCTTGTTGAGCGAGGAGTAATTACTTTCATGCATCTTCGCAAAGCAGTGCGAGTTTTTTTGTTTCCCCCTTTTTTCTCCGTAAGCACGGGCGTTTCAGGACTTAGAAAATAGGTACACCACCATGGTGTCACAATTGAGGTACCTGGAGTTTCCGTGACCCTGAAAAAATAGGGTTACCCAACATCAAGGGTTCATGACCCCATTTTTGAAAGGGTCATGGAGACTCCAGGTATCAAAGGGAGGTTCACGGCTTTTCACCCGGCTTTAGGGAGGCCTTTCTCAGGGCTCGCTTGCCAGGATTGCCAGCAAGTGACCTTGGAAGGCGGGATCCTTGGGTCTTTGAGAATCGATGGGTTCCACCGGTTTCAGCTTTCAGATCACTTGACTGTAGATATGTCCACAACACCTGGGGTTCTTGGCTTTCTCCGGATGCTGACTGGTGGATGAATTGGCTTCCAGTTGCATTTCTAGGGTTCTTTTGATAGCTTAAACTTGAACTGGACATGGCAACAAGGGGTAAACGTCATGTTTATGTGTTTTAGCGAAGGGAAGATTCGAGGCGTGGTTGCCTACAAGATCCTTTGTAATGGATGCAGGGCCGAAATGCCGATAGGTTTGACACACTGTTTTGGGCTTGGGACGCAAGACTTGGCACCCAACTGATTGCCTGGTGAGTCCGGCCCCAAGGCAGCCACGCCAGTCAAAACTTAGCATTGACATTGGTTCTTTGAATGTGTGCGGCATGTGTAGCTGGCCATTTGTGCGAGAATGTGCGAGCCCGTGAATCTACTGTATTTGGTCTATCCACTTTTGTTGATTTGAGTGAGCTCAGAAGAGATGAATTTGCCATCGAGCCAATCACAAGCCATCCAGCACCGCTGGTAGAGGCATGAATTTGCACTTGTCCGTTGACATCACTAGCCTCCTTGTGTTTGTGGTTAGGCGCCAATTGCCACAATCAATTATCGACCTTAGTGACTGCCCAACATGGCATCGGTGGGCATCTATATAACCTGTGTGCTGCGTTCGAATGGTATTCACGGCATATTTTGACATGCGCCACATGCCCAAAAGCTAGGCCTTGTTTATGTTTGAGAACAGAGCATGACTCGTGAGCGGACACCAGTTCGACGCGGATGGCTGGCATGGCATTGAAGGCTGGCAAATGATTTAAGGACAGCCGCTGACGATTTTGCTGGCACCTTTGTCTTTTGCCTCCACATTGAGTTTTAGCCGCGGAAACGGGGTATGTGTCGAAATAGAGGGATCCCAAGGATGGAAAAAAGCTTCCTTTTGATTTCCCTCTACACCAGCCTGGAACGGGCACCTCTAACAACGCACGCACACAGACACATACTACATATATATATATATATATTTATACATATATATATATATAAATATATTTATACACGTATTCAAGCCCCTGAGGCGGCCCAAAGACAGCCCACGCCCGCGCCACTGAAGTTCCTCGCATGTAGTGGCTTTAATCCTGTCCGAGGGCACCAGAGTCTTAAAGGGGTAACGCGGCCTTTGGGCTGGCGATTTTTAGTTGGTTTTGAAGTCCGTCCGGCAGACTGATTTTAGGCACCCCTGAAAATAGCTTTGGAGTGGTGATTTGTGGAGGCCAACTGGGGACCCCGTAGCCAAGCACCAAACCAATAGCTGCTACTCGGGGGGGAAGCTGATGATTTGGTTAAGCGTGCAACAGGCACCAGGTTTGCGGGCGACTGTTGACCCATATGAATCAACCCCCAGTTTATTCAAGTTTGGAGGTGTTCCCCTCCAAAAGTGATCTGAATCCCCACTAAAACCTGGGAGAAGCACCCCCATAGTAACAAACCAGGTAATAAAGCCCATGGTTTTTATATTTCCTGATTTATTGCCTGGTTTATTACCTGGTTTTAATAAACCCCATGGGGTCAACATTCCCATCCGCACGGATTTTCTGTCGCTTCTAAGAACCCCGAGGTCGCCCAGAGCCGGCGCCCATGAGGCCGATTCCAGTCTCTGCAGGTCTGCTACCCACCTTCCTAAACGACTTAGATGGCCGTGGGTCAAAACTGTTTTGGTACATATTTTAGTGGTTGGATTGGTTGATGTTCACAGGGGGATAACCGGGCTTTCGACCCATGGCCAGATGTGTCAAACTCGAAATACTTGGACCCCCCAAACCCAAAATGTGGGCTTTTCCCTTAGGTTTTGTTTGTTTTTGTTTTCCCTTTGGTTTTTTTGTAAACCAGCCTAAAGTAGGGTATCGAGCCTCAAACGGACGCAGCAACTTGTTGGGGGATATTGGGGCTGGCTGTCCCGAACCTTTTCGAAGTTTTTCGGTTGCTTCTGGTGTTTTTGGGGTAGCTTTCATGCCAAGCGGACTTTTTGCAAAGCTCAATTGGAGTTGGTTGCTCAGACGTTGCCTCCCACACAGAAATTGGGAGTACCTTGAGGCCCATCATGTCCAGCCTTTCCATTCCGTTTTCGCTCAATTCCACCACATGCCACATGGCTCAGCTGAAGTACTACTTCTAGCTGGGAGAAATGCTGAGGGCTAGCCGGGGCATTGGGACCCTTTCGCGTTTTGAGCTCAGCTTTTTCGGGATCCGCATCTCGGCGGATGGTTTTCCTTTGTTTCCCCTGTGATGAAACCCGTTAAATTGAGCTTAGCTCAAAAGGGTTACCTCACAAAAAAGACACGCAGCAGCCGTTACGTCCAACTTGTTGGACTTCATGATCGAGCCAGACATAAGGCTCATGGTCACATGATACGAGTTGTGGACAGTTTGCATTGAAGACTCATACAATAACAATAGCAATGATGATCATACTAATGATGACTACAATCATAATAACGATAATGGCAGTGACAACGAACATGATAATGAACATGATTATAATTTGTTTGACATCATACTACTAGTAAAACTCGGAATGGTGATAATAATGATAATGTATATAGATGTGTCTTCTTTTTCATTATTCCTATTGTAGGACCTGGCGAGCGTAAACCTCGCCTGCGATGCTCGCGAGGCTGCGGCGGTTGCAGAGGGAGGTGGCCACCCTCTGCCAGTGGGTCCGGGCGTCAAAACCCCGCCATAAACGGGATTGGGCTGGGTTTAGCAGGGGGACTAGGGTTGGTTGCAAAACAAAGCTTGAGATGAGCATTTTGTCTGGCTGGTTTAGGGTCGGTTCTCCAAAAACTTGGGAGCCATCCCGTTTGAGATGAGCTCAGTTTCTTGGACCCTGGTGAAATCTCGTAAACAAAACGCCGGGCTTGGCGACGGTCATGGAGCCCTGGACGACCAAAGGCTGAATGACGGACCATCGGCATCCGATCCATGGGACTCCCAGACAGGTTTTTCCAGAGCGAAATGATCCAATGGGCCTGAGAATTGAAGCAGGGCTCCTTAAAAGATACATTTTGACCATTTGAAACATCGCTTTTTCCCCAAAAATAAAGGGACACCACCATTTACAAGTTGCAATGTTCAGGTGTATACCCCAAAATTCAAGCAGCAAAATGGACTCAGGCTCAGGCGCTTGACAATGTATCCGCAGTGAGCTCATTTGATAGAGATTTCTGGTCACCTGAGTGACGAAGATTCTCCCAAGACATCTCATTGGAAGATGGTGCTTCATCTATCCCAGCTGGCGCAGGATTTTGTCCACCCCCGGTGTTACATATGTTTGGAATACCGGGGTGGTTCATTTGTATATCTTTGGACACGAGACCAAAACATGGCTAAGGGCCCGCACCATTGGCTGTGTGAGCCACTGGCAAAATGGCCTGGTCTTGGACGAGCAATGAGCGGGGGGTTCTCATTGTACCACCGGAGGTTTCCCTGGACCAGGTGGTAGTCAACTGTGGGTTTGGGAGGAGAAGGGACGCCTGTGGTTGGTTCTCAGACACGGGGTGACTTGTCACCCCTTTGTTTGGTAGGGCTGGTCATGGAGCTAATGGCTGCGGATTTTGGACAATTGTAACTCAGTTGTTCAAAGCGAATCGACCTGATCTGACCTTTTGGTTTTCCCTTGGTCCATTTCTAGTAGAGGTCCCAAAAGGTTAACCCTTTATTCCCAGGTGAGGATGCCTTGCGATGCCTCCTGCAATCTGCTCGCCCTTCACAAGGCCGAAGATGCGCCCGAAGCGAGCGCAGGCAGGATCAAGCCTTGCGGCTCGTGGATGGGATTTCACGGGCTTGGCAGTCGTGCCATTGGCAGCTTTCCGTTCACTGCCAAGATTGTGGGACCTCTTTTGAACTCCTTTCACATTCTAGGTTGGACAGATAGAGCGGGATCAAACATATTAGTTTGGGTTGGAGGGCAAAACGGTACTCGTGCTGGTTCAAAACTGGAGTCATGTGTAGTATAACTGGGACACGAATCCGAGGTTCACGTAGTTGTCTCCCTCGCGGGAACCCTCTCCCTCGACGCCCTAGTTGTTACATGTGTCCCCGAATCAGTGAAATTTAACACGGAACCCCAAAACAGAGCATGTATCCAAAAGCTCTCAGAGATGTTCGAACCAATCGCAACTAGGAGTTCTGTCCTTTGATCATAAGAACATTGCTTCCATCTATCACCGGAATGGGGAGATGAGGTCACAGCACCAGTCATTTGAGCCTGGACTTGGGTTTCCGCAGGTGCGCTGCAGCTATGCAAGGAGGCGCGGGCGTGTATGTGTGTGAGTGCATGCTTGTGTGAGAGAGCATACGTGTGAGTCTCTCTCTCTATATATATATACATACATAGTATGTTTGTATTTAAATGTGTGTTGGTGTCCCAAATCAGTTCGAGCCTAGGTTACGTCTAGAACAGGTGACAGCCTTCGTTCTAAAGGGGCAGTCAGGTAACATAGATTGTGCTTTGGGGCACAAAGCGATCGCTGTATGTTCTCGTTGTTTTCCGCTTTCAATGGCAGGTTTGTTTAGATTCCCTACTTCACTATTTTTGGCATTTGTTGTTTGTTGTTTTCTATTCAATTGTACTGGGATTGGAAGCAAGTAAGGGACGGTCCCAACCAGAAATAGGTGCGGCAGGCATCCCCTTAGATTCTTTACCGTTTGTTTTGGGTAGACCACTCTAGTCCGAGGTGTTGATTATGACTTGTGTGTCCGTCTCAGATATGACCATCACTTTTTGGCCATGTTTGAGAGAATGTTCTCTGGGGATGATGTGTCAAGATTCCTCGGGGTATGTTTGTTCATGATTGGCACAACCTTCAAAATGGTTGGTGGACAAGAAACCCACAATGTCACTGTAAGTGATGTGTTCGAAGCGGAAAGCCAGAAACACCCTGCTTGATTCCGACTCAGGTCCTATCGCATTCCTTCCTTTCGCGACCGTGTGCCAAAAGTCGCAAGTGACGCCGATTTTGGTGAGGCGCGCCTGGCTGGAGAGAAGCTGAAAGAATCCAAGGCGCCTTGGAGGGGAGTCGAATCGACGCTTTTCCCAGTCCTCTTCTTGGCACGGAATGATTGCCACCAACAAGCTGGCGTTCCTGTTCCGACAGGGAGTCCGTGCCTGTTCCTTCCATTCTCCAAGTGTTTTTTTGTTTGGCAAGAGGAACCTAGTTGAGTATGAAACCCCTGGTTGATCAACAGGGGGGGGGTAATTGCAGTCTGGAAATCCTTTGCGGTTCGGTAGGTACAGCAATGGTCCGCCCAGACAGGCTTTACTTGGGCGGTCTTGGCACAGGGAACCCAGTCAACTAGAACTCCCCGGGTTGACTTTGATTGGAGTGTGTCCCTTTGAGGTAAATGCGGCTGTCTTTGAACAAGCCGCGGGCAGGTGGTTCTACCAGCCGGTTTCTGAGTGTCATAGTAGCTGCATGTTTGATCTGTGGCATTCCGCTAAATGCCTGGATCAATAAATCAATTCTCGGTCCAAAAGGGGAGTAGTACTGTCTGGATTCATCTATACAGACAGACAACCTAGCGTCTTGCCAGGAAACACCGGCTCGCCATTTTCAGGCTACAACAAGGGACTGGTGTACTTCCAGGTGGTTTGTTTTCTCTTGGTGTCCCTTTGAACCCATCCGAAGCAGGATTCCCTATCCCCTAGACTCCCAACGGACCCCCTTTTTTCTGCTCCTCGCACCGCATCTTTGTGAATCCTCCGGCAAGAGCAAAAGAAGCGGTCGCAAGGGTTTCCCCAAAAAGAGGGAGTCCCTCTAGCGTGACTATTTGGTAGACGGGTATTCTCTATGGGATGCGTTCAGCCGTTTTTTTCTTTCCCCCCTCCCAAAATGGGATGACTTGGCTCGTTCTGGGGTTGTTCTCCATGGGATGGCTTGGTGTTTCTCCCATCCCACGTGCAGGAGCTGCAAGCAGAGCCCGGGAACCCGAAGGGGGCCAGGGGAAGGACCGAGCCTTGGCGAGCTGCTTCCTGGCTAGCCCTTTGGATCTTTGGATCGACTTGTTCTATTGGATCTAAGTCTCAGTGGTTCAAAGCGAATCGACCGGATCTGACCTTTTGGCTTTCCCATTTTTGGTCATATATTTAGTCATGGCCCCAAAAGGTTAACCTTTTAGTTCCAGGTCCTTTGGGCAACTGAGAAGTGGTAGATGTCATTCCAGGTGTCTACTTTGCAAAGTGGGAGGGGGGAAAGGGGGGGGTTTCTCCTTCCCTTTGCAAACCAAGAAGGGAGAACCTCTCGCAGAATGGCAGCTGTTTTGTCTGTTGAACTGAGCTCCCATGCCAGTCGCGCTCCTTTCCGGAGCGTGGGTGTCCTCTCGCGCTGGAAAAAAAATCAGCAGTTGACCCTTCGGACCTGAGATGAGTTGTGGTGAAACTTAGGTGTTCCAAAAGTTAGAAGTCTCCAAAATGTGCTGGCTCCTAGGGAAGGAATGACCCGAAAAAAAAAAGGAAAAAAAAAACATACCTGGCTTCCTTCAAAAAAAATCCCTGGGTTCATTCCTTCCCACATTCCCTACGGAGCACCAGCAAGAATACCGGTTCCCCCTCAAAGCTAAGGGCAGCTCATGGATCTCATTGGGGGGTGTTCACCCTTGTCAGCTGGTATACGTCAAACTAGTCATCAAGGCCCTTCGTGTATTCGTTTCACGGGGAACTAATATGAAGCAAGCAATTGCCCACCAAATCTACACAAACCCTAAGCCCTAAACCCTATTCCCATCATGATGGCATAGCGTCCAATGCTAGAAGGCAGCTTCAAGGCTGCCATTTTTCTGCAAATCACGTTGAGTATATGGCGGCCGCAAGACCCATATCACCGTCGCAAACAGTCGCCTATTGTCATATATCACTAAAGCAAGCAATACCGCAGCATGCCGCTTTCACATTTTATGTCCTGTTTGGCGTTGACGTGCATGCAACAGAAGGTGACTGAACACACCCCTTAGATGATGGATGGAATCTACTGATGGTGTCTGGTCGTTTGCGTCTGATTTACGGGGCTCGTTCGCGGCTGTTTGTGGCCACCCCCTGCCTAGGCAGCGGGTGTGGCTGCCGCCAGAGTCCGATCAGACTCGCCAGGAGAGGGCGACGTCGCTACGCTACGCATCGCGTTTGATGCTTCCTTTCTCAAAAGCTCCTTGGCTAGGCCCCCCAGTAGTGCCCTTTCACCTCTTTTTCGGGGGAGGGTTCCCCTACTAAAATAGACTTCAGAAAAAGAAACGGTATCCTTATTCTAGCCTACTGGATGACCTAGTTTGCCTTGCGATGCAAGGACTTCCAGGACTTGAAACCCCTAGCCCCGACGCGCTCATTTTCGTTCTTTCCCAGTGCAGGGCTCCTTAAAAGATCTCCTTTTTGCAACCATTTGAAACCTGTTGCTTTTTCACCAAAGTAAAAACAAACCACCATTTACAAGTTGCAATGTTCAGGTGTATAGTGCATCCGGATCCCTGCAGCGGAAGACTTTGCCTGAGGCGCCCAGGCGAAGTTTGGTTCGCTTCTTGTGGGGAGCTCAGGACCTTGCTGCGGCGTCGCAGCTGCTGCGCCTGAACCGCGAGGAGGTGGGGCCTGCCTTGTTTTGGGGGGGGGGAAGGACCCCCACCCTCCAAGTGAGGTATCTGCAATTGGCTCCAAGAAACCAAGAGGCACTCAAGCGCCTACAAAAACCAGAAGGTTGGGCCAATGTCCTTCAAACTTTCCTGGAGATGGCATGGGTTTGTCTTGTTTCGCGGGTTCCCTTTTTAGGGGCGGTTTTAAAGAGGAAACAAAGGAACAGCCACTTTCTTGGGGGTTCCACTACAAGACGAACCAATATCTTATCTTTTTGTGTCGCCCGATTCTGCGGGGCAGGGAAAGGTCCCAATGGAGGAAAGGGCCACTCAGGGACCATTTTCCCAAAAGGTGTTTACAAGAGAACTAATGTGTGGCAGGGGGAGCCCCGTTTTGGCCCATTTTTTCACAGGGTGGTACATTTCGCAGGGACACGGCCAACTCAATGGATTCTCCCATGGCCTCTTGGGAACAAGTAAAAACAAAAACAATGATACATCCCCCACCAAAAAAACATGGACGGGGACGACCCCTTCTCCACGTGGAAGCGGGTGCACGCGCTCTTTTCCAGTTGAGGGCTTGGGTTTTGGCGGCTGGTTTGCGTGGAGCACTCTACTTCCAAACACACGGTGCTCCTACAAAAGCGAGTGGTTTCCTTTAACTGCCATCCTAACCGACTTTGGACCCAGACTTTTGGAACGCCATAATTTTTGACCGAGCCTCGGTTGTTTTTCAGGTCTCGTCCGTGTTTCAGAAGATCCCTTTGATGTTTGCAGAAATTGCATGCTGCTCGGGAGGTGACTCGACCCATCCTTTTGTTAGGGTGTGTTTGCTTTGTTCAGACATATATGACGCCTATACATATAAATAAAGCCAGGTCTGGGAACCCGGGACCACAAGCGTTGCAGACTCGCAGGTCTTGTTGGTCCAGCTTATTTGCCCCAATTTTACCCACGGTTCGGATTCTGGATTCCTGATTTTGGTGAATGCATATATGGGAGCGGGGAAGAGACAGCCATTCATCCCAGCCTGTCATTATAAGATAGATTTGGCCGGGAAATGAGGGAGGAGAGGAGATGGATGGGCTCGGTGGGAGCTAGGATTATCCCACTCACACTTATCTCTGGTGACTGAACGGATGGCATCCTATCTCTTTTCTCTCTTTGCTTGTCAATGACGCGCAAAGGGGAGAGAGAGCAAGAGAAACAAAAAAGAGAAAATAAGGAGAGAAAGATAGACAGAGCGAGAGATGTCGCTCCAAGAAACTCCCGCCATTCATCTCCCGCCAACAGCCTTTTCTTACCCGTTTTCACTGAGAATAGGCGGCGCCTACATGCAAGCAAAGCGGCGATCCAGCACGGTCGGCCGGCTTTGCCGACCGCCTACCTTGGTCTGCCTCCGCCGAGAAGCAGATCCTGTACCTTCCATTTCTGTGTGAATTCTTCCTTGTTGATTAGAAATCTATCTTGACTGGAAATATAGATATTTTCTTGCAGGGGCCTCAAGCAAAAGGAGGAGACACAGATTGTGAATGCGCGCTTTCCGAACTTCACTCCTGTGAGTATGCGGTGTCAGGGGAAGCTGATACGACACGTGTAGACGTTGGCTGAGCGCCGCTGATTGTTGTTAGAGCATGCTAGACTGGCAAATGGATGTTGCCAGAATTGGCATAAGGAACCGCAAAACGGGGGTCTCAAGGCCTCACGAGGCAGGTTTCTTTCATGGACAATCTTGATGGTGGTTTGGTGTAATTGTGATTGACATAAACATGCATGTGACATGCATGTGCATAACGGATATTTGGGAGATCTGCACAAGTCATGATGAGCTTAGCTGGGGATCATATCAAGGTCAGCCATGAAGAAGGTTCCTTACTTACTTGGCGATTCCTCATTTTCACGTTCCAAAGTATATATATATATATGCATGTATATATATTGTTAAAGTTGGATTGACAGTGTAAACACCTGATGACCTGTGTGTGACAGCACGGCACTTGTTGTACTCTGGCGCAAGCAGTGTCTCTAATGTATACAGGCTCAAGGCCTTGATCATGTAAAGGTGCAAGGGAATGTACAAGGGTGGATGTATCTTAACACCCCACCTTGGATTGATGTATCTCTACAGCAAGCCAAACAGTTGTGTTCTAGCTGTTCGAGGTGATGTAAAAGTTGTTATCAGCTCTACTGGCTGTTTCGCTTTGTACATCGATGCCTCTAGTGTATCGAACGTCTGTACAAACTGCATGTGTAGCCTGATGTCTGCCAGGTGTGTCTGCAACAACATGTATCCACAAAATCCGGTGTGCCAAAAATGGCAATCACTGTGTGAGCAGTGTGGATCCCTGCTTCACCCCTGTGAGGTACTCGTTGTAGATCTTTGCCTTGGTTGCAGCATAGTTCATGTAGAACAGGTGCTGCTGTCGAGGATGTAGGCAATGTGATCCGGATGGCCTGGTACCGCTTGTCCATCAATTGTGCCGCGAGTGTTGAGGCTGTGCGCATCCTGCATCGAAATGTGCTTCACAAGTGTCACCTGATGTGCAGGTGGCAAATGTTTGATGCTGGCCACGCCCATCAAGGACAATGCCTGTGCTGCTGTAGCGTGCCGGCGACTTGTGTCCTCATCTGTGGCAAGTTGTTCAAGATTCACACAAGCGTTGTAAGACCAAATGTACCCTGTGCTCCAGTTGTACTTCATGTAGATCCCGCGCAATCCATTGTTGCCCGTGTACTTGAAGACCTGATGTTTTCAACAGCTCATCCTGTGTCTGAACCCATCTGCATGTGGACTGCGCTGTAGCCACGATTGAAAAAGTTGATGTAACCACGGGATGCCCATTCAGCGATGTGCCTTGCATGCAACTGCACTGTAGCCACGATGAATGTGTCCAAGTGCTGTGTGCGGCATGTCCCTACAGAGATGTAGTTCAACAGTGTTGTAACCGCCTCAAACGGGGAGCTGTTCAACACAATGTAGTCAACCTCTGGGGCTTCTGGCCCAGCCGTGAATGTGTCTCAGCTCTCCATTTGTGGTCCATGCTGTAAACTCCTCAAATGTCATGGCGATGTACATCATGTTGGATTTGTGTTGGATGGTGTCCATGTGGATTCCATCCAATGTGCGCAGGGGCTGTTTGCCGGTGATGTTCTCCTCGATGTAGCCCAAGGATGTGATACTCACCGCGTCCCATGTCCTTGCCACTGTGATCTCTGTGGCCGGGCTGTTCTCGGCAATCCTTGTGAGTCCTGTCATGGCCATGTTGCACCTTCAATGTACAGGGAAGGTTCTCACCAAATGTAAAATGGCTGCGACAGACATCAAAGACACTGTCTGAAACATGTATGGAACCTCATGCAGTAACAAATGTACCTGAGGATGTAAAAGAGGTGTTCAAAGTCGTAAAGACAAAGATGAACCCAAAGTTGTGTATCTAAACCAGAAAGGTTGTACTGTCTCCAGGGCAGGTCCATGGCTGTACCTAACCTAAAGCTAAAACATGTGTGCCGGCTGTTTAGTTGTGAAACATACACGTGTGTCAACTGTGCAACTGTTGTTTAACATGCTGTGCAACTGTGTGAAACTGGTGTTGTGTGACCTTACAGGCCAACGTTGTACAGGTGCTTGTTGAGAGTGTCGCAGCTGACAAACTTTGTCAGCAGGTCTGCTGGGTTGTCTTCAGACCCTACATTGTGCATTGAAATGATTTTGCTTTTGACAAGTTGTTGTATGAAGAGGTGTTGTAGCTCGATGTGTTATGCTTTCTTTGATGTACCGTCTCTCATTGCTATTGGTTTTGCTGCACTGCTGTCTGTGTGTATCCTGATGTTGATGCGTACTTCAAATGCTTCCTTTATGAAGTTGCTGATGTAGAGGCTTTCCTGTGGTGCTGTACCGATTGCGTACAGTTCTGATTCTGCTGATGAAAGTGCTATTGTGGCTTGTGTTCTGCTGCCACAATGTACTGCTGCTCCAAAGAAGTACAGTACAAATCCTGTTGTGCTCTTTCTCGTTGTTTCAAATGATGCCCAATTGGCATCTGTGTATGTGTCAATGTTGAGTGGTATTCGCTTGTCCTGTGTTTGTACCTTTGGTCGCAAGTTGTGTCGCATGTACCTTGTGCCCTTGAGGTACCTGATCATGTGCTTGAGCTTATTGTTGTCAAACTGTGTTGGTGCTTGTAATGACCTTGCTAGCTCTTTTGCTCCATAGCTGATGTCTGGTCGTGTGTATGCTAGCCATTGTATCTTGCCAACAAGCCGCCTGTGTCGTTTGTGCTGTTCGTGGTGAAGTGGTGCTTCGTCTTCTGCTGTACCTTTCATGTGTGACACCCCTGGTGATGGTGCTGGGTTGCATGTAGTCATCCCTGACTCTTCCAGGATGATGTCAACATAGTTGTTATTCAAACTGATGTCGATGTGATCACCTCTGTGTGAGATGTTCCTGCCAAGAAAGTGGATTGTTGATCCAACTGTTAGGTTGCCGGTGTGTCTAAGCAGAACTTCCTTTTGCATTCTGCTGAACAGTGTGTTGATGATGCTTTGTACTCCTATGAATAGGAGGTCGTCTACATAGATCTTAATGTAGACCAGGCAATCCTTTGACCTGTAGACATTGCTTTCTGTTGTGCATCTCACCAATCCGAGTGTGACTGTGAGAACGTGTGCTATGTGGTCTTGCCATTGTTTTGGTGATGATCTTAGACCATAGATTGCTTTGTTTAGCCGCCACATTATGTGTCTGTTCTCTTCATTGTAGAACTCGTGTGGTAGTCTCATTACCAGATTGTGTGTGATGGCTGCTGCATGTAGAAATGCAACACTCACATCTCCTGTACAGACCGACCAGTTGTACACCAGTGCCATTGCGAGAAGCACTCTCAAAATGCAAAACAATGGTGTACTCGCGAAGAGTAGGTCATGGTCTGTAACGGGTTCTGTGTAGCCTTTTGCTACTATGCGTGCTCGTACTTCATTGTGTTTTGGTTTTAGAACCCATCTTGATTCAATGATGTTCGCTTGTTGTTCTGGTGTCATTGTGTTGCCATCAATCTCTGTGAAGACTGATTGTTCTTTCATTTGTTGTACTTCCTTCTTCATGCCTTGTGCTACCAGTTGTGGATCCAGGTCTTCTGTGCCTTTCATTTTTGATTTCTTGTATGTCTTCATTGGAGGTTGTCTCCATTTGTCTACCATCCTTTGTTGTGAACTTGCGGACATTGATTCGCATCTTGCTTTTTGGTTGTTCTGCTGTTGTAGGTCGCTCAAGGGTTTGTCTCTCTGCTGTGGTGCGTTATTGCTTGCCGGTGCTGCCTTCTGCTATTGTATCATCTCTTTCTCTTGTCTGTGATGTGTGGTCGTTTCTGATGTGCCGGTGGTGTAGCCATAGGTGATGTTGGCTCTGCTGTCCTCTTCTGCTTTGGCTGTTGTTCGCTCGACTGTGCTGTGCTTTGTCTCTTGTTTGCTGCTGCTGTGCTTGTTGCTGCATCCTTCTGTGATGTAATTGTTTTGCTTGCTGATGGCATTGTTACTGGTGGTGTGAGAGTCGGTGCAGGCAGCGCTGATGCTGGTTGGTTGGTTGGTTGGTTGGTTGGTTGGTTGGTTGGTTGGTTGGTTGGTGGGTGGGTGGGTGGGTGGGTGGGTGGGTGGGTGGGTGGGTGGGTGAGTTGGTGGGTTGGTGGGTTGGTGGGTTGGTGGGTTGGTTGGTGGGTTGGTGGGTTGGTGGGTTGGTGGGTTGGTGGGTTGGTGGTGTCTTCCATGGACCTGTGTGTACACAGTCCAATAGTTGCTGGTCGTACTTGTGAGGCATTATCTGCCTTCTGATTGTCCTTGCTCAGACAATCTTGTTGTAGATCCCGATGAGGGATTCGCCTGTAGTTGTATCCTTGCCAAGCCAAATCCCGTTGTAGAACCTTGGCTCTAGTTTTGGAAATTGTTTTACTGTTCGTAGCATGTATTGCACTGTCTCACCAAACTCGCACAATGGTGTATGCTGTTCTCTGTTCCCTCTGTTGAAGTCTCTGTTGTAGTTTTGCTGGATCTGTGCCTTGAGTGTTCTGATTTGTGCAATGTTCTGTGTGCTCGTTCTACTCCTCCTTGTGATTGTGAACTGTATGCTCCTGAGTTCCGGGTTGTGATGTTGCCATTCTTGCTTGCTACTGTAGTAGTGAGTGCTGTCAGGAAATCTTCCTGATCAGATTGTAGTATTGTGTGTGTTGTTCTTCCACACTCAATGAGGAAGTGCTGTAGCTGTGTGACTGCATAGTCGAAGAGCATCCTCTTGTCGGTCAATTGTATTGCCATGATCATCCCTGATTGGATGTCAATTGCTGTGAGGATTGGATGTACCTTGTTGTCATCGAAGCCTTTGATGTAGCCGAAGTCGAGCTGTACAAATGGAAGCTTGCTGTGCTGTTTTGGATCTGCCTCTTGCTTGTACGCATATCGGACACCAACTCCTGTAAGGGAGGTGTGTGACATTGCGCTCCAAAATCTCCTGTGGTGTAGGTTGCTTGGGTGCCTGTACTGCTTTTGCTCTTGTGCCTTGTTGTTGTTCTTCATCATCTGACCCGAGCTGTGTTGGGAACTCCGGATGTTCCTCAAAGTTTGTCCAGCCTGTCCAAGGCTTGTCCGATGTCTTTGCTGGCTGTGTTGTCCATGCATCTTCTATCAACCTTGTGTGTTGTCTTTCTCCTCCAACTGGTTGTACCTTGGTCTGTCTCCAAGGTATGAGTCGTTTGATGTCTGGCCCGTCGTGTGTCTGCTCTGGTATGTAAAACGCTGTTCTAGGCTCAACATGTACTCTCTTCCAGTATGGGCCTTCTCTGTACCAGTAGTCTCCTCCATGATGTACTTCTGAAGGATGTGGAAGTCCTTGTCCAGCTGCGCCTTTAGTGGTGTGTGGCGCAGATGTGTCCTGAAATGTTGGTGGTGTTGTTTTCTCCCTCAGCCGTGTGCGCGGTCTGTACTGAATCACTTGTGGTGTCACCTTCTGTGGTGCACTTTTTGGCTGTGTCTTTGTTGCAAGCTGTTGCTGTATTGCCTCTGGCAATGTTGTGCCTTTTTTGATCCTGAATGTTGTTTCTCCTTTCCACATTTGCGGTTGTGCTCTGTTTGGCACTTCCATTGTTTGATACTTGTCTTCAAACTTGTTCGTTGTACCATCCTTGAGTCTGATGGTTGTTTTCCTGTAGTCCTCCAGTTGTTCTGCTGGGACTGGACACTGTGTTCTCGAAGGTGTGAAGAGTGTCTTTCTGTGTTGCCTGTGTACTCTTACAACTTCACCTTGTGTGTTGAACTGCCAGTAATCTCCTGCATAACCTGTGTCTGCAGGACCTTGTGGTGTCAATGTTGTGGTCGGTGCTATCATGCCGATCTGTCCTTGGTCCGTGTTGTGTATCTGTAGCTTTGTTCCTTTTGGCAATGCTGTGATTTCTGCTTGTAGGAAGAACAGGCCATTTCTGCTCTCCAGTGTGCTGTTAAATCCTTTGATGTGATGTAGCTTTGGATTGTCATCCAATGTACGTTGGAAACCTTGTTCCACCAGCCTTGTAACTGAAAGAATCCGCTGTTTAACCTCACAAACATAAAATGGTATGACAATTTGTTGTCCGCTGTGGTTTGTCATGCAAACCCATCTGTACCCATAAAGCTCGATGTGCTGGTTGGTCACTGTTCTGAGTTGCGGTCCTGTTCCATTTTCAAGTTGGTGTAGTGGAAAGTGTGGCGCAAACCATGGTGGGCATACATGTGTAGCCGCACCGCTGTCAATCATAAGACTGCCCCACTTGTTGTCTTCTGAGTGTTGTTGCGCTGTGCCAATCATGGCAACTGTTACTTCTTGTAATCCTGAGATGGGTACTGCTAATGGATCCGCCATTTGTGGTGGTTGTGGTAATGCTAGTTGTTGCATGTGTGTCTGATCCTGGTGGTACCAGTTGTTGTCATAGTGTGACTGACTGTACCAGTCATCTGTCTGGTCATTGGTGTCGAAGTTGCCAGTATCGCAGTTGTAGATCGCCACTCTGCATTGTTCGGCCATGTGTCCTGGTTGTCCACATCTGTAGCAAACATTTGTTGCTTGCTTTCCTTTTGACCCTTGTCCTCCTTGTTGGTTGCTGTAGTATCCTTTTCCTTTTCCTTTGTTGTTGTTGTATCCTTTTCCTTTGGAATATCCTTGTTGTCCTTTGAAAGGATTCCCTTGTCCAACCGGTTGTTGATTGTACTTACCTTTTCCTCCTTTGTAGTTGTTGTAGCCGAAGTTGTTGCCGTAGCCGCCGTAGCCTTTGCCTTTGTTGTGTTTTCCTTTGCCTTTGTGCTTGCCCTTCTTTCCTTTTCCTTTGTTGTACCATGTTGCTCCTATGTCCATTGGTGCCGGTCCTTGATTGTTGTTGCTGCCTGATGTGATTGACTGTAGTCTGGTGAATGACGCTGTTGCTCTGTAGTACTCGATCACCATCGATCTGATATGTGCGTATGTTGTGATGTTTCCTGCTTGTAGCTGTAAATGCTGCTGTAGTGGTCCTTTTGTTTCGTTGAGTAGCGCTGCGATTTTAACTGCATCTGGTAGTAGTGTATTGTTGTCTTGTTCGTACCTTGAGAGTTGGAACTCCCATGTTGTAAAGCTCTCTTCGAACTTCTGTTCATCGAGTTGTGGTTTGAGCAGCTTTGTAAGGTATCCAATGCTCCTTGTACCAAGAGGTATGGAGTACCTTGCATGTATAAGCCGCCATGTTTCGAATCCGTTGCCTTGCATGTTTTGTCTGCAGATTGTAGATGCTGGTCCATCGCAAGTGCTCACTAGGATGTAGTGCAAGTGGTTGCTCAGTTGTATCCATTGCTCTGCAACTTGTTGTGAAGGTGCTGCATTCTCAAGTTGGTCATTTGTAACTGATCCTGTTGATTGCTCTGACTGTCTAAGCAGTCTGTTGTAGTCTGGATCTTGTAGTCCCAGGTATGCTATCATCCTGTACTTCCATTCGTCGAAGGTGTTGTATTCGCCATTGAAGCGTGGTGGTGATATCTTGTATTTGTGGATTCCTTCCAGCTGCTGCTGTTGTGGTTGCTGATCTGGTTGTTGTTGTGCCATGTTACTCACTACTATGTACCTCAACCTGTGAGTGCGTGTTGGAGCTCACCCTGGATTGTGTAGCAGGATCGTGTACCAGGGATCACTGCTCCGCTACCATGTTAAAGTTAAACACCTGATGACCTGTGTGTGACAGCACGGCACTTGTTGTACTCTGGCGCAAGCAGTGTCTCTAACGTATACAGGCTCAAGGCCTTGATCATGTAAAGGTGCAAGGGAATGTACAAGGGTGGATGTATCTTAACATATATATACATATATAAACAGATCCTGACACGAAGCTGCCACAACTTCTGCTCGCACTTGAAAGCAACCAAGGGGGTTGTCACAAATAGGGGACCCCAAAAAATGTGGTTTACCCTTTAGTTTCCCTGTAAGCCACCACAACATGAGTACCTCAAAAAAACACACACACACACACACCAATGACGAACCAGGGATGCAGTTTTGGCATCCGCATGCCTCGACGCAGGCGACCGGCAAAGGCTGGGAGGGCTCTGGTTGGGGACGGTGGTTGAACAAAATGTCGACTCAGGATCTCACTTCCTGAGTTCCTGGACTCCTGAACTTGAAACCTTTTTGGGCTTGGACCATTTTAGTGGTAAACAACAAGTTTGGACTTGTTTGGACCATCAACTCAGGAAGTGAGGCATTAATGCATCCCTTGTACGCTATTGGGCCGAATCTTTCACCTTTTGGCTTGTGCTTTTCCAGCAAGCAAGAACACATGTTCCTTTGGGGGCATTATTCAGGTTAACTACTGCATGGCATCCTGAGATTTCAAATGCCCTAAGTGAATGGACCCAGATCCAATGCATTTGCAGTTCAAAGGCAACCTGTTGCCCTGTGTAGTTCCGCGGAAAAACGGCGGTTTCCCCATGAGCAGTCTCGAAAAGGGGCTTATTTCCTGGGCCACGGGTGCTTCCTGTGCCCGCAAAATGGGCAAAACCCCCAAAGAACGGGTCGCCTCAAAAGACACCCCCATTAAAGGGTGTTCCCGCAGTGAAGGCTCCCCTTTTAGAGGGTTGATCCCTTTCCTTGCCCGCTGTAGGGTCTCGCCTCCCCATTTTCTCCGCCAGAACTTCGGTTTGGTGTCCTTTTTTGGCTTGGTGCGAAACCATGGGTTCCACTGGTTTAGATGGGTTTTGTAATCAATCTACCAGCCAGGGAAGCCCATCTATTGGTGTGTTGCCGAAGGGTTTCACCCTGAAACTCATGAACCAATTCAGAGGTTAGGTTCTTGAGGGCCCTCTACAAATGGGAAGGTTCTTGTGTGTTTTTGTGTAGATGCGCATGGCGAAGGTCATGGTACATAGGCGCTCAGTGGGGCGCTTTTTCACATTTTCGGGAGGGGTTTCCAAAATCAACAAATCAAGTAACGTCTGGAGAAATTGAGCAAATGGGAAACCACCTAACCACTGAACCTCCCACCAATCCAAACCCCCAATTTAGAGGGGAGCTGAAAGGTACTCTTTTGTTGCCCTAGGCATTGGGGATCTGGGCGGAAGACTGGTGATTTGGAAGTGCTCCATTGCTCGAGGGCTCGGGTTGATGAGTAACCGCATGTAACCGCTTTGGCGTTGTTTGTGCCAGAAATTGTGTTTCTGGCAACCACCGGGCTGCCCGCGACATGTATTTTTGAATAAATAAATGAATAAATAAACAGATATATATATATATATTATGCCTAACCTGCCCCTGCCAAACCGTCAGCGACACTTGACATGTATCAAGCAAGCGGAACATCAGAGGCATACCAATAGTACACATCTACCAGGCATATTTGAGCTACGGAGGTCCCAGGGAGGCTGAAATGCCGAAATCGCCAGTCCGGGGGCCGTGGGAAGGAGCTCAGGGTGTCACTTCCTTGCAAGCCACTTTGGTATTCATGTGCATGTGTTCGGATGGATTCACGTCCTTGCAGGTCCCAACTACAACCTGGCAGCGTGCCGGCCCAAGTCGCGTTGGCTGGGCCTGGTATCCTGTTGATCCGCACCTGGCAACATGTTTTTCTAATCTGCAGGCTGAGGATAGTCTTGGGATGGTTGTGGATTGGCACGCGGTTGCATCGAACCCCGCTAGCAGGGAAGTGGCAGCGTTGGAGTCTTCCCCAGGATGCCTTTGTCTCCATGTTGCTTTGGCCATAGCTTGGGACACGCTGCCTCCACCTCATTACATCAATGGACAAATAGAACGAAGCTGGGGTGGTTGTTTGGGCATGGGGAAAACCCGGAAGCCCTCGGGCGGCCATATCGCACCCGGGATGTGAATGCCTTGAGCCTTCCTGCTGGACCCTTCGGCATGAAGCAACAGCTCAACCCGATTTTGCCCGCGCTCTTTCATTCATTTGACTTCTTTTTTTCTGGGGTGATGCTAAAGGGACATCCAAGGGTAATACAATTGGAAGCCATGCATTTGTTGTGTGGGAAGAGTTCTCTTAAAAAAAGAAAGGAAAACAAACTCAGGACGACATCGAAGTAGGGAACCAGGAATGATAAGTCAGGCGTCCTTTGCCAAGATATCGTTCTGGTTGCGAGATAGTTCAAGTTGGAAACATACACGCAGAAACAGACTGAAAGGGAAATGCAAGAGGGAACGCGCGCGCCAGGGTGTGCACAATGAAGATCAAAGGATCCAAGTTGATCAAGCCGTGGGCTTGCGCGCATCAGTGTGGCAGGTAAACCAGGTAGACTACTTTGCAGGTCAACATGCAACCCAACAAACGCATTGTTTGGAGAGGAGTCTCCTTTTGGAGCTCTTCAGGCCGAGCGCTGGCTGGTTGTTGTCGAACCAGGCGCGAGAGAAGAGATGAGCTGATTAGCTTCATCGCATCCCTCACTTTCCCAGTGCATTCCAGTGCCTCAATAGGGTGTCTTTTTCTAGGGCCCCCCCCCCAAATTGGTGGTTTTCCTCTTGGTGCCCCTGTAAAATACCCTCAACAAAAGACAGACCCGACCCATTCTTCTTTTTTCGGCGGGGCACTTCCAAAAGGTAACGCCGGGAGTGACGATGAGTCAGCTAGTCCCAGACGGGGGATGCCTTGAGAAGCCAGATGTTCAAGTTGCCCACTGTGGGCGCCTTGGCAAAGCTGGCTCCAGAACCGGGAGGAGTTCTGGTTTTTCAAAAGGTGGAAACTTGGTTGGGCAAGCTCACACTGGGGACGCCATGCGTTTGCGGCACAAATTTTGCGGAGGACTTCAGTGGAGCAGCATACCAGATCATCCAGTTATGTCCACTGCTCGGCAAAACATGCATAGCATATGGGGAGAGCCAAAGCGCTTGTGCTCCTGTTTTCTTCGAAAACCGCCGGATGAGCTTCCTATGGCTTTGGGCGCTTCCGGATCTGCGTGTGTCTTCCCGACGTTTGCCTGGAAACGGATGGCTGTTCCAGGATGTTTCATGGTTTAAGGGTACGGATGCAAGGGGCTTTTTGTTAACATGTTGGTGGGAGTGAGGGAATGTCCGAGGGGCGAATAGTTTTGGGAACCTGGAGATCAGGAAAGGATCTCATGTGCCATGCTTCGAGGCTCTACTTGCCATTCGGGGAACCAGCAGATCAGTCACAGGTCCAATGTAGAGAGCTAGCAGGGCTGGGGTTTCACGGCTTCAAGAGACGTCCCTTACCCTCCCCAACATCGAACCTGACTGGGTCCTGCAAAACCGTGTTGCTCCAAGCGGGACTCTGTTCCATTTCAATGGCCATCCATTCCCTAACCAAAAGAACCATGAGCAACACCTGGAGGAACATCTCCTGGTTACCTACTGTTACTGCCTGCCTCCTGGTTTAAATGGCGCAACATTTGGACAGCCCTTCGACCCCAACCCCCCAAAGCCGCAGGCTGAGGCGGTTGCCGGGCTGCAGGCGGGATGTCTGGGTTGGATGTTGGGGTTTAGAAGAAACTGAGTCAGTCAATCAGGGAAACCAACTACCAGGGATACAGGGCGAACCTAAATGAACCTTGACTAAGTTTGATATCCAATGGAATCCTCCCATATCCCTGCTCCCTCCGTATCCCCGCTCGTTTGTTTGTCCAGTGTTTGTTTCAATTTACTGTTGGGGAGGTTTCCCTTCAAGCCATCGTCCAGGAGGTAGTTTTGAGAATTTCACTTGCATGAGAAGGAGACCCTGGGATTTTCTTTTGGATGCTTCAGGGAAGGTGAACAGCGCCCCAGGGCCCCAAATGCCACAGAGGAAGAAGTTGTAAAGGGCAGCCAGCAGTTGTTGAATCAATACCCTCCCATCGTTGCCATGGAACCTAAAAGGTCCAAGACCATGTTCAAGCGCTTTGGCGGGTTCCTTTAAGGGTGGCCCCACTCTGCCTGCCATAAGGGGAGGGGGTTAGAGAAACACACACACACATTTTAAACATGGGCGAGTGCACCGATCTGCTCTGGTATAGTACCACAGAAAACACAAAATGAAAAAACATAACACTGTTTGGCAGACAACGTTCCTCCTGAGAAGATCCTATGCACCAAACCATGTTGGTTTCGTTTGGTTTCTAACAGCTGGGATAAGCGAGCTGGCAAGCGGACGAGGGAGCTGGCAGGATCCTTGGGGAAGACAACCTGTCCTGTGAGATAGCCTTGATCCAGGTCCATGTTTACTTCAATTGAAATTCAGGGAAGTACTCAGTCCAGTCCCCAGCCAACAAAAAGCAATTTTGACGTGAATGCGTTTCCGGTCCAGAAGATGTTTGTCCGGCTAGGTACTGACACCCTTAAAGGGAAGGCTCCTTTTCTTCATCACCAGAAGCTTCGTTTCCTTGCAATTCGTGGTAGTTGGAATCGCTGCCCGATTGATAGCAAGCTCGCCTGGGAGTAAAACTCTCTCACCATTATGAAGGGTGTTTGCTGGTATTTGAATTATCATTGGGAGTAAATGTCCTTTGGGGATGAGAGTTCCGTTTATGGGGGCCCTTGGAGTTTTTCAAGTCTTGCTAATTGCTGTCTGCACGCGTGTGGCTTCAAACCGGGCTGCGTGAGACCCAAGGCTTGAACCACATTCCGCGCCCGTGACAACGTGTCTATCCATTGGATTCCATTTGCAGAATTGCGGTAGCCACGTCTGCTTGTGAGTTGAAAGCACGATTGGGGGCTGTGAATGCTCATGGAAATCATATCCCGCGGGTGCAAGGCAATTCAAGTTACTTCCTCAGTTCCTGCGCCAAACACTAACCACTAACCACCAACAACCGGCAACCAACCGCCAGCCACCAATCCAGAAACACTGGTGCCTTGTTTTTCAGGGGTTGATTCGGGACACCAAAGCGCCGCGGACTTTTGGTGTTTCCGGGGTGCCTTAGGAGCGCCTCCAGACTGTGCGGGAAGCGCTCGGGGAGAACGAGGCCAGCGCTTGCCCTCGGGAGACATTGGGGATTGAGGGGTGGGGGTGGGGTGTCCTCTTGGTTTCTCATTTAAGTAGGTTACAACCATGGTTATAAGGGAACTAAGAATGAATACAACATACTTTCCTGAGGTTGGTTGACTCAAGTAAAGGGCAGGCGGGGTGGGATTTTTCACATGGTCTGGTTTCGAAGTGTTCCCCACTCACCATATGTTACGAACATCGCCTTTCGGAAAAGGTTTAGATCAAGATTCTCGTTTTGGGGCCTATACCCTGCTCAATGGAGTCCACAAAATGAGGAAATCCGTTTTTGTTTAGCGGCTTCGGGACACGCCAGACTTGGGATTTGGCCAGCTGTCTCCGCGTCCCAGCGGATCCCGGGCGTTTTTAGTTTTACAGGGTGGTTCCGTTTGGAGGCACCAAAATGGCTGTCCCATGGGTTTCCCTCTTGGGGAACCTCAAAAGCAGACAACACCCACAATACAGCGGGCAGAGGATGCCCTGCTTGTACCTGGCTTATCCAGCCGCCCGCCTCATTGACCGGGGGTCCGTTTTGTCTCTTCACGCGTTGTATTTGATGTTTCGCATGATCAGCGCGCACATTCATCATCTGAGAAGCTGCGTTGCACTAGTGGATGCTCAACATCCATTCTTCTGTTTTAACGGTCAACACAGCAGTCAGACAGACACGTTGTTGTGTAAGATCAACACATGGCAAATTGTGCGAGAATATGGCCTAAGAAGACTATGTTGTCCACCCCGGGCCCTTCGATGAATTCACTGACTCAACAAGCCACGTTATGTCTTTGAACCACCATGCAGAGAGCATTTGATCCCTGTTTCTGTTTGCCTCCTCCTCATCCTCATCCCTCATCCTCCTCATCCTCATCCCTCTTCCTCCTCATTCTCCTCCTCCTCATCATCATCATTTCTGTTGGTACCCCCGTGTTTTGCTTCGTCTTCGACCAGCATCCCCGCGCCTTTCGCGCATCGCCCTGCGCTCGAGTCGCTCGCCCTGCGCTCGCTCGAGCGGAGGCGCTGGAGGGCCCGCTGGCAGCGGAGAGCCGGCGCCTGCATCAGCGCCTCGAGCGGCTCGAGACCTTGGGCGGCCGCTGGGCCGCATGGTTAGGCACAGAGGCAAGGAGTGTTGCAGCTCTAGGTGAGCCACGTTCTCAAAACCCGGGTAGATGAAGCTTGGTAAGGGACAATCCCAACCATAAATAGCTTCGGCCGCCTTCTTACTTCTTTACATGGTTGTGGGGTCGACCATTTTAGTACCGGGTTTTGATTGTGACTCAGGTGCCCAGTTGCCCAGTGGGTTGCTTGGCTTGGGAAAATGTGTTTTTTCTTCTTTTTTTTCTCCACCGCTTGGCATTTGAGGGCGTTGCATGGTTTCCCCTACCCAACAAAAGTTGGAACTGGAAGCACTGGGCAGGTGTTCGACTAGCCATGGTTACTTGCATGATTCGGTTTGGTCTGGCTACTATGGTTGTAACTGCAAGCACTGGGTAGGCTTTGACCATAGTTACAAGTTGCAATTGAGATACCTGGTGCCCTTAGAAGCATGTTTATGACCTACTTACAAAATGTGACACTCATTTGCAGGCATCAGCCCGCCCCACAATGGGGGTCCTCTTTGTTTCTCCCTGAGTCCCTGGGGCTAAATAGCCTTCGAGGATCAGAATCCGATGAACCAGTTTTCGGAGCAAGGGCTCGCACCTGGTGTCGTTTGGTGGTGATTGTCTGATTCGGCCAGCCGGGGTTCAGCCCGGAACAACTCGATTGGTTCGGGATCGGGCCATGACAGCAATGTTGATGCCCAGAGTGTTTTTTGGCCTTTGCAGGGCTTGGTTTAGTGAGTCAGTGCAGTTTGGTTTTCCTTGTTTCCGTTTCGGTTGCCGCGTTCTAAAGGCGAGCCCCAAAAAAAAGAACTCCCAAGATGGTTAGATTCCTTTTGGTTTGCCTTGAAACCACGCCCAAACAAGGCAGATTTGCGTGATTCCGGTCCGAGGCGATTCCTGTGAGCGCCTGGTTGCGCCAGCGGCTGAGGGGGTGGTTTCTTAAGGGACATCGATGTGTTTGCGTCCTTGATCAGAGACTGGAACCCCAATTTTAGGCTCTGGTGAAAGTTGTCTGTTTTTTGTTTGTTTGTTTTTTTCTTCTTTTTGTTCCGTGGTTTCCAATGTCTTTCCAATGGTGTATGGCTCCTCCCATATTTCAGCGACCTTTCATAGGCACCCCCACACTTGATGAACTTCCGTGTACAACAGGTAAAACTTGCGTTGGGATTCACTGGTTTACTTGTCACTTGCAATAGACTTAGGTTGCATCCATCTTTTTTGCCGTAGTGTGAGTTCGCTCTCTCAAAAAAACATGTTGCCTCTAAAATCCTGGCAGCTTGGTGTTTTTGCAAACTTGAAGAGCCAATCAGCCTTTCAGTGCCTTTTGGATTGCCAGACCAATCAACCAAATATGAGGACCGGTTTCCAAACCAATGGGATTCTCAACATAGGGGAGCCCTTAAAATGCTTGTTTTCCTTTGGTTTCCCTTTAAACCGACCCCACAAAAGAAGTACCCTCAACAAAAAAAACACAGACCCGTTTGCGAGCCCGTGAGAAGACACAAATGGAGGGCCAGCCGAGCTGTCTGAGATCCTTGGCGCTGCTGTGCGCGGACATCGACGTGGCGGTGAGCAGCGCCAAGCATCTCGAGGCGCGGAGCCGTTTCCGCGAGTCGGATTGCTCCCTTTGCTCCTAAGCAGCTCTCCCGCCAATCATGGAAGCTGACAGGAGGGTTTGGAAACGAATCAGGAGGACAGTAAACCGGTACTCTCCCTCCACTGACAGAGAGGGGGTTTGGATCCTTTTTTTGCTGGCCACTGGGGGTCTAGCGTTTTTGAGTGTCTTAAAGTTCGGAATCCCTAAAATAGTCGAATCCCGAAAATGGGATTCTTTTGATTTCCCTTTAAAACCATTGAACACCCCCCAAGGGTTCTCTCAAAAAAAGCAACCACCATATGACTGAAATATAATGGGGATCCTTTCCCATATGGGTGGATGCACATCCCACTGAACTAATGTGCACCAAAGGGTCCCCAATTTAGATTCAGGCCTGTGCCGTGTTAGTATATGGGGGTTGTGGTTGAAGAATAGCCCTGGTGGTCTTCAAAGCAAAAGCAGGAAAGGATCCATTCTAGGGCTCCACTTCTAAAAGGTCAAAAGATATATACCATATACCAGCGGTTCAGTGACACCCAGTTCACCTTTCGGGGGGGGTTTTCCACTTAATACTGGTGAACCCCAAAAAGTGTGTGTTTTGATTTTTGCCGGGGTCACTGAGCAATTAGGATGTGGGTCCAAAACATCAAATACTCTGGGGTTGGTAAGGCTGGTCAGCCTCAAAATGGGGGGGTGTTCAATCATCACGATTGCTGCGAAGGGAACCATGAGCATGAGTGACTGTGGACTTTGGACCATGCCACAAGATATTCGTCGTTGGGGAACCCAGAAATTGATCTTTTTTGGCCTTTCCGCTACCGTCCAAAGAGAGGCCTTTGTGCCCGTCCAAAGAGGGATCTTTGTGTCCCCTTGAAACAACCTCTCAAAAGGTACCAACTCCAAACAAAAGAGTCATCATTTTGGGTACGTCTCAACATGCGCATCCCCTTTGCGGATTGCATGGAGCCCATCCGTCCATGTTGAAAGACCTATGGGATCACAAAATGGGGGGCCTTTTTGTGTCCGCACCGGCGGTTTGGTGCATATTATTTATAGTTCACACCGAATAGCGATCTTTCCCATTTTGGCCACCCCCCTGTTCTCGACGCTTGTAAGCAAGATAAGAAGGCTTCGTATACAAGCGGGGCCTATTCTAGGAAACACCCATAAGCGGAAAATGTTCCCGCACACAACCCCCCGCAACGTCAGTTCCATGTTAGTGGGTAGGGTTTCCTTGAGTTTCGTGGGGACATTTGGGCTTGACTCATGCAATCAATAAATTGTGTGCATCAGATGAGTCAATCAATCATTTTGTGGCGAATCATATCAAAGAGCACCCGATTTTGCCCGCACGCAGGCTATGGAGGCGGAGCAAGAGAGGGAGGAGCCTTGGGCGACTCGGGGTCCTGGGTGCCAAATAGCCCAGTTTAAGTTACCCAAAGGGAATCCAAACATGGTTGTTGTTGGGAAACATTTTACATTTTTGTTTACTGTGATTCAGTGGGAAATCCCCACTTAACTGCTAAAAGTTAAGTGTTTGCTCCCCTTCCAACTTCAACCAAGCAAAGGGATTGTTTGTTCATTTGTCTACACACCTCTGTTTTGCGCCTAGAGCTGGGAAGATTGGGCACTGACTTATTGAAGCTACTGTCCGGCTATTTGCCCTAAACCCACCCAAGCCCTAATAAACCCCCTATGCCAACCGAAAAGCCCACCCCAACCCTAAACCCTGAACCCACTGCAAAGAAGAAAACTATGCCAACGTGCGCCGATCGCTTTTTGAATGAGAACACCCTAAAAAGCCTGGCGGATCTCAAGCCTAAGGGAGACACGGCCAGGTTCGGCAGTTCCCTATGGAACCAGCGAGTTTTGGTTGTTTCTGTTCTTCTCTTTTTTTTTTTTGTGCGGAGCCCCCTTTTGGTGGGCTTTTAAGGGAAAGAAAATGGGGGGGGACGCCCAAAGTTGAGGTTTCTCTTGAAACCAACCCGAGATTGTGTTAACATCACTGGGACCCACACAACTTGTTGATGTTTGCTCCTTTAGTTTTCTAAGCCAACCCCAAAACCGGGGGAACCCTCCAAGAAAAACACACCCGGATTGAGACACCCCAAAAAAGCAACGGTACCCTGGAAACAACCTACACAGAATGGGAACTTCTTTTCAACCGATTGCCGAGGAGCAGGAGCTGAGCAAGCCGGTGTCCCCCACCTCCAAGGCTTTGGCCTGCAGCCCGGATTTTTTTTCGCGTTCACGGCGAGTCGAGACCAAAAAAGCCGCCAGGCGCCCCAGAAAAAAGCAGAATGAGCATTGTTAGGGCCCAAAGGAAGCACCAAAAGTGAAGCATGTATATGGCCCCTTGAGCTTGCTTGATTTTGGCACATCTGTGTGTGTGTGCGCGTGTGTGCGCTTGTTCTTGTAGGGGTAGCCTTTTCAGGCTTAGAGGAGAACCAAAGGAAAGCTGAAGTTGTTCCCTTTTGGCGGGACCAAAGACGGGTCAGAACAAAGACGGGTCAAGCCAAACGGAGCAACCAAAAAAGCGTCAACCAAGAAATGATACCCTCTCGCAAACAGGGCAATGCAAAGTTGCTCTTTCCACAAAATGAGCGTTGTCGTGCAACGGGTGCCTGTGCACCACAAAGGTCAAACATGGTTCAACCAAGAGGTGTACCCAAATTGTTTCTGGATGTCAGACCCACCCAAAAACAAGGAGAAACAAGGAGACTAACCGACCCATTTGAAGGGGTCCGCAGCTTTCAAAACTGCGTCTTGACACATTGGCGAGCCGTATTCAAACTGGGGGTAAGAGAAGGTGAGGGAGAGTTCCCATCACCAGGGACATTACGGTGCGGCCAAAGACGCACTTTTGCCTTTTACTGGTTGGCGAATTCTTGGAGTCCCCAAGGATGGCTCAAATGAGAAGGACTTGAGCGTTCGTTTGTGCAACCTTGGCCCGGGCCCGAAAAGAAGACCCATCCTGTTGTGCCTTTGGTTCCCGGTTTGTGGCCAGGGGCCGAAATGGTGGTTTTCCTTTGGTGTTCCTGTAAAGCACCAACGAAAAGGGTACTGCTTTGTCCCACTAACAAAGCACCTAACAGGGGGTCGCTTCAAGAGGAAACTGATCTTCCAGGAACCCTCCGACTGGTGCTATGTTGAGAGGAAGGCTAGCCTAAGAACACCCTTGCTGGTGCTCAGAAAAAAAAGAGAAACAAGTTGGAATGACCCCTATGGCCCTTCCCATACGGTTTCCTTTCTCCGGGCATCCCTTCCGGTTCATTCCATTTCTCATCTTCTTGCGCCAGCTCAGCTCGAGTCGAGGCTCAGGAGGTGGATGCCGGCGTGGAAACCGTGTCCATGCAGGCGGAAGTCATTCACGCGGAAGGGGGAAAATCTAGGTCCCCCCCGTCGTGCCCTTTTACCGTTTCGCTTTTTGGGGAGAGGGTTCCCCTAGTAGAGTAGACTACAGAAAAGGGTACCCTTGTTCTAACCTCTCTACAGGAGGACCTAGAAATGTATCAGCGAAAGTCCACGAAGCAGGTAGGAATCGAGAAGCCCCGTTAAACCTCTAGTTAGAGGTTAGCGGCTCATATTGGTGGTTTGGGAATTGGAACCTCTGGCTTGGATTGGTTAGGATTGGTTCCCTCTTGGGAACCCTGCAGTGGGTTCGGTTTGAATTCGAAAACAACAATTCCACAGCTTCGAGAGTGGGTTAGGCAAATACAACCTAGAAACACCTGCGTAGTTATCTCTGAGGATAGCTTCTTTCCGCGTGGGGGCGGGGCCTTTCCAGCTCAGGCCGCCAAAAAAACAACCAGAGGTTGCGCTTTGACCGGATTGCACTGAGTCAAGCATCCATCATGCAGTGTGGCAAGACATTGGGTGCTCTCACAGATAAACATGGAACTCAACCAACCATCATGAGGAATCTTCTTTTGGGGGACCCCTCTTTTGGGCGCCATGTTCACTTGTAGAGCAGTATGTGTAGCCTACTTCCCCTCAGTGCCAAGGCAACTCTGAAGCCGGGCCATAGCCTGAATGTTTGCTAGCTTCCGTGCTTTTCACTGAGCGTTGCAGGTTCATGGACTTAGGAGTGCGCTTGACTCGGCGCAGTGGGCCTTCAAACTTCCCCAAGTGGGTCATTCTTAGCGCGTCGCCCGCGCCTTCCCCGCTGGCAATGAGTTTGTCTTAAGATAGACCCGCGAGAACGATGTTTGGTTTCGATTGGTTCCCTGTCCAAAGCTCTGACGTAGGGTTTGTTCTTATTGTAGGAAGAGATTGTTTGAGGACCCATTTGTATGTTGCGCTTTGGATCCTGAGACAGGATGTAGCATGCATAGATGAACAGACACCACCATTTGCGACCTGTCGCTCCGATCACGTGTTACTTCGCTGAACCCAAGCTGGAACTGCTACAAGCATCATGGTGACGTGCAGTAGCCAGAGTCATGAAGACGCTATGACCTTCATCATGTTCGACATCGAGAAGGCATACCCGCGAGTGAACCGGACAGCAGCCTGGCGCGACTTGCACACGCTTGGGTTGCCCCGAGCGGTTGATTCAAGTGCTCAAGGCATTCCACGAGGGTGCCAATTTGTCCGGCGGCCATCTGACAAACACCATCCTGAGACGTGTTCTCTGAGGCCCCAGTCCCCCAACCTTGTTCAACATCTTCCACACCGTCGTGCGCGACTTCCAGGAACGGAGCCCGGCTGGAGCTTCAAAGTTGTCGTGAAGACTTTGTCAGGGAAGAGCAACCCCGATAGAGTCGTTCTTGGAAACCCAAGGGAAGCTCCCGATTTCATGCGTAGCCAAATCCAAACAACAACTCCCTCCAAAATCTTGGAATTCCAACTAAGTCATTATGTGGACACCCCACAAATAAATCGGACACACCAGTTTCACCGGTACTTTTCCATCTTCAACTCCTTTGGGCGCCATCCCGGCTTCGCCATCGTCGAGTCGGGCGAACGCTAGGTGGAGCGCCTCTACGAGGAGGTGGCCTCCCTGGACACTTTGGCGCTCAGGGCCAAAGACCTGGAGCAGCAGCCCGGGCCCCGAGCGAGCAGCGAGGGACGCGTTTCGAGGGAGGAGCAAAAAGCGGGGGGGCCGCCGCGTGGGGTGTGGTTTTCCCTGGTAAAACCCCGGCAAAACGCGTCTTTTTCCTGGGATTCTGGGGTGAGGTGTGGTCTGGTGCTTGAGGAAAACTCGGTAAAACGCGGCGTCCTCTTGGGATTGCCGTTGAAAAACCCTGGCCTCAACAAGAAACGGCCTGGAGATGTTTTTTTTGGGAATCGATGTCCTTTGTCTGCACGGGGAAGTTGTGCAGTCAGGAACTGCGAGCCCGTCGGGGTGTCCAGGCATGGTATTCTCGAGAAGACACCATAGATATAGATACATATATATATATATATATAGATATAAAGTATGGGCACATTTTGTGCCTTTGGTTTCCACAAAAGGGGTGAAACAAAGGCACCCTCAACAAACACATTTTCGAAAATGGGGTTGGAGTTACAGACTCTTGCCAATTGGATGCGCGCCTTCGAAAGCTAGGGTTTGGATGAAGGAAGGCATGCCGGGAGCCTTTACTTGGCAACTCTATTGGGAGCAGAAGAGGAACCAACCTCTAGCAACAGATGGGTTCTTAGCTGGGTGTTATTCTAGCCAGACCTGGGCCATCGAGAAAAAACTTGCCCTTGGGAAACCATTCGCCCCTTGGTTCAAGTCTTAGGGATGAGCGGATCCCTGGCTCCGGTTGGCCATGGTAGAGCCCCGACCACCAAATAGGCCATCCTTGTTGGCAGCCCCCAAACCAGAATTCCCCTTTCATTTCGCGAACGAAAGTGATTTGGATTTGCTTAAAAGGCAACAGCAAGGGGGGGCCATTGGGGGTTGAGTTGCCGAGAAACGGGGAAGTTGCCTGAACAATCAGAATATTTGGCGGCATATGCTAAGACTAAATCTAGTCATGGTTCTAGAAACAAATGATAGGTAACAAAACACCCTTCTTTTATCCAATGGCTTTACCTTTTTAACTTCCCCTGCCTGTCTTGCCTGCAGTGCTTTCCCTGGCTACCTCCTTCCCTTGGCCCCAGTACCTTTGAGACCAAGTGTATAGCATGGTTATAGAAATGCACCGGCCAAGCCTTATATAGTCCAACAATTTGCCCTTTGCGTTTGCCAAGATCACAGGAACAGGATTTGCCAGGGAAAGATTGCCATTATCCGTACAGCGGTATCTAAGGGCTATACACCACAGTTCTCTTTGGCCCTGAAAATGTTCTCAAGTCTTCGGCTCCATACCTGAGCCCACCCCACTCTCACGCGCTCGCACCCGAGGCTCTGCGGCCAGGACGCGCTGCGAAAGCAGCTGGAGCTTTTCGCCTCAGACCTGGCCATGGCGGAGGCGATCTCGAGCCCCGAACCGAAGCTCGGGGCGGGAACCGCTGGATGTTCTTGGGGTGGATTCCCCATTCTTTTCAACCATCGTTCTTTTCAAAAACCGGCCGTTTTCCCTGGGATTCCGGAGGTTTTCTAAAAAAATGGTCGGGAGCCTTTTTTGGGGTGGCCGTTGCAAACGTTTTTTTGTTTAGGGTTCCGATTTTTTGGGGTTGGGCGGTTAGAGGGTTCCTTTTGGGTGGTTTAGGGTTCCCCCTTTTTTTTGGCGTCCCTTTTTGTTGTTGCTGTGTTGGGGCTTGAGGTTCCGGCTTTGGTGGTTTTACAAAAGTAAACCTGGGGTTGGGCTAAAGGCGCTTGGACCAAAGCAAGGGGCTTGGTGGCCAGGCCTTCCTGTTTGGCTTTCTTTGTTTGTGTTGTTTTCTTGGAGGGGGAGTGCTTCCATTAAATCATTTATGTTGGTTCTTGAAAGAGAGTTTCCCTTGCAAGTCCAATGGATGGGAATCCGGGGTCCTAAAAGACCAGTGTCGATCTACACTTCCATCGTCCACCTGGGGGGATTTGCAGTCACTGGTCATGTGGTCGAAGTTGACCTGGAGTTTTTTGCAACTTGTCCAATGTTGGTCAAGTTTTGCCAAGCCCCCGAAGCTTAAGGCTGCAGCTGTTACTTGCGGGCCGTTAGGGCAAGCGCGTAATTACACACATCAATAGCGCATGAAGATCCAAGTATTCCCACAAGATAATTTCCATCAAAACAGAAACCTTTGCGGGCGGCGACCCCACCAGATACCATCAGCATCCGCATCACGTGGAATCCAAAGAAACCCCTAGACTTCCTTTTGCTTAAGATTTTCATTTTTACGTTTTCCCCTGTTTGTTTCAAAGGGAATGTATCACTACTGGGTTTGTTTTTTTGTCCTGAGGCCTCAAGCAAGTGGAGGTCGAGGACTCCGCAAACGGATCGCCTGCAACGAGCCGCGCGCAGGCGCGGAGCACCAAGGCCGTGGAGATGTTGAAAGCCACCAGCTCCGCGGGGACCTCGAAGTGTCGGAACGATGGGCGAATCAGTCCAGCATCACTCCCTTTGGAAGGGAAGGGGGTGGGGAAGCTGGAATTCCATGTGATTTGTTTTACTTGCCCTTTTTTTGTGGAAGACTGGAAAAATGGAATTGGGACCCCCCACCCCCCTCAACCTTGCTAATCAGCCCGTGTTTGTTTCTCCTAACAGAACAGCCCCCAACAAGACATTCTTGTGAAAGCGATGTTTGGGGAATTGTTCAAAGGACAACCCCTCCTGTCCCACAATTGTTGAGGGTCATTCAATTTGATTCAACAGTTGAACACAAGACAGCCCTTTTTGGTCCACAAACTTGGCTGTAGCCGGCTTCAGCCTTCTTCAAAAAAGAAACATAAGCCCCTTGCCAACTAACCTTCACCATGGGGCCCGAGCTCGTCCGTCCCACCCCCCCAGGCCCCCCCCCCCCTCCCGCCCGCTTGAGGTTGCCACCTCTATGCGCGAAGCCTCCAAAGCCGGAGCTCTTAGACCGCCTGGGGATGTCGTCTCAAAATAGCAAGGGTTTCAGAGGGCCCCGTTTAGTGGAATTTCGTATTGCAGGACCTCTCAGTTAGGTTTTCATGTTAGAGAGTTGGAGTGTGCATGAGGTCTACCACAGAGTCTCGTGTTCATTGCAATTCATACCCAAGTGATGGACGAGAACCTTTTTTTGGTGTGATTGTATTCAAAGTGACGCCAAAAGGAACCCGCAAGAACACAGCGGGTTCTCTCTTTTGCCGGAATCAACTTTCTTGCCTGCCATTTGGTTTGATCAAAAAGTCCATTTCGACTTTCAATTCTGACAAACCTTTCACATTGGCTGGGAACAGTTTGGTTCTTGTCATAATTCCCGAGTTAGATGGATGGTAGTTGAAGAAGTTGTTTGAACCTTTCAGCCTAGCCCTTTCTTGCTCAGGGTCAGCTGCAGTAGTGTACCATTGTGTTGCACGGACGAACTAGGTTTGTAAAAACATCGAAACCGTTCAATCGGGGAAGAAACTAAACACACATGCCATGTTCAGACAACTCTAATGTTTAGAGATGACCTTGATTGTCAACCAGCTCGAAAGTGTTTGACAACCATCAGGGCGCCTATGATCAGATGCAATTGAACGATCCCCATTCCCTAAACCAGTCTCTATAAACTGGCTGCGTGCCAGTTTGCCTTTTAGGTGCTATTGGCTGCTACCTTTGCCTGTGTTAAAGGGGAGGCGCCACATCCCCATGAACCCCTTGATGGGGCATTGAGGGCAATTGAAGCCCTGCTAAGCTAGTTCTGTGCTTTTCTTGGTATATCGCTTCGTGTGTTTCAGTTGTTTTCCTTGGCGAGTGTATATATATATATATAGTGGGTAGCTGCCCGATTTCTGCAAGGGCTTGGGAGGAGTTGTGTCTCTCAAGGCTCAAGGTCATGAGACCCCATGAATCAACCGCTGGTTGGCAGGGGGTAAGTCCCATTAAAGGCGGACCCCTTCAGACCCCATACTCCTCCAGCAGGATGATTTACCCTACGTTTCATTTCTGTGTTCTGAACATCACCTTTTGGCCCCTGCAAGGTGAGGTTCCACGCACGGGTGACGCTTTAATGGGAATCTTGGGGGAGCCCTGTAATTTGGGGTTCGGAGTTTTGTCCGAATCGGACGCATTTGGGCGCGCGCGCATGGTTTGCGCGCCCTCAAAACGGCTCTGCGCACTTTCGGCTTGTGACCTTCAAGCCAGTCACGGGTTTTCATCGATTTGCAATCAAACTGGAAGAGCATCGTAGGGAGTGTGTCGGAGCAGATCTCGTAGCAGCCGCAATACTTTGCCTAGTATGGCGAACTGGCTGACTAACTGATTAACTATTCAAACAAACAGCCAATAGTCTACTATTAGTTAACTACGCAAAAAGCTAACTATAGCCAACTGGTGGTTGTTGGGAAGCATTTTACATTTTTGCTAATTGTGGTTTAGTGGTGGAAATCCAACCACTTAACTGCTCAAATCTGAAAATTTGTGCTCCCCTTCAACGTTAACCAAGGCCAACTGGCTGGCACACCCAACTTGCTACGCCTTCCTTCGCGCTCGAGGCCTCCTCCGAGCGCCTCCAGAAGGACCTGCGCTCGCTGGAGGAGAAGTTGGGGAAGCTGCCGCAGTTCCCTGGCCCAGTGGATTTGCATAGCACCGGGCCCTGTGGCTTCAGGTTTTTCCTTTGGGCTCAAAGCCGACCAACCTTGCAAAGGGTAATTACCCTCTGATGAAAAGGCGCCGAACCTTCTCATTTTGAAACCCCCGAGTTTGACACATGTGTTTTTTTTGTTTGTTTTGACAGGGTCAAGTTGGTTTGGCAGGGGTCCTTGTTTTGTCGGTTTTTCGGGGTGGTAGCATCAGTTTTCGGGCCAGCCGATTTTGTCAACAGTCCTACTTGCCAAGCGCTGCTTGGCCCAAGTCGGAACGAGGTTCCTGTGCGATAAGGAACCCCGTCGGGGTCAAAGTTTGGCACCTAGAGTGCTGCTTGGTTTCACACCAAATGGGGGGCAGTGAGAAAGTGGAGTCAAACGCTTGTGGCAGGTGTTGTGTTTATGTAGTGTAGTTGTCCCCATGTTGTCACCTTCCGGGCTATGTTTGTTTAAGTTTCAATTTTGGAAACGTACATTTGCCATCATCGGAACCTGTCGGAGAGTCTTGTTAGAGGAAAGTGGTCTGTCAGAACCCGCCCCAACTAGTTTCCACGGTAGTGGGTGGGAGAGTGCCTGTACCAAAGACCCTGAAGCATCTTTTGACAAGATCCACAACCTAGGTTTAGGGTTGACCTCACCTTTGATTCGCCCAGTTTTGGGTATAATACAGGCTTCCTTTTTCTGTCTAATATGCCCTCCATTTTGTTGGAAGTGGGTGGGACGCCAATTTGACTCGAAATCTCATAGCATGATCACAATCTCCCACTGGATGCGCTGACTCTCTCTCTCTCTCTCTCTATATATATATATATATTGATTGGCCCTCTCCCTCGGGAGTCTAAGTCACAGTGTGTGTGTGTGTGTTTTTATGTGTGGTTTTATGGTATCCTGTTGGGTTGCTTTCAAGGGAAAACAGAAACAACAATCTGACACCTAGCCAATTGTTGCTTTACACCAAACGCTATGCGGGCTGTTTTTTTTGTGTGACCCCAACGGCCCATTGGACTTTCTGGCTTTTCCATTCAACCTACAAATGTTTGGTGTGTTTTGCTTGGATGTTAGGACTTTAACTTTTTGCCAACCAATGGGTTTTTCAATTAAACCACTAAAAGCTAAACTTTTAGTAGGGGAGCAAATGTCGCAACCGAGAAAAGGTGATCGACCTTTGGCTCCAGGGGGGTTCAGCAACCCAGATAGGGGTGCAATGAAGACATCGGCGCCTGGAAGATGTCCACCGCCACCAAAAACGGGTCAATGATCTTTGAGAAGCCTCCACATGTCACACGTCTTTCGTTTTGTTTTGGGCGGTGTGACAAAACCAAGCCAAACTGAGCAAGTTCGTTCCGCGACCGAGGCGGTGACACTTCGCAGCGGGTGGGAAAAAGCCGCGGCTTGCGGACGAGCATGCGCCATGCGCCAGACATCTTGCTGGGCGGTTTGGTACCAGCCATGGAACGGCCTTAGTCATTTATTATAAGAGTGTTCTAGTACTTGTTTAGCCCCTTACGTTGCCCTGAAGAGTAATTCATGGAAAGTTGAACCTTCAACGTTTACTCCACTAAATTATGAAGTGTTGGCACTAAGTTACGAATACTAAGAATTATTGCGAGGACTATATCATCGCTCAGATAGGTAGACGAGATTCAAGCCATGGACACATGAGTGTTGCTTGTGCTTGTGCTTGTCCAATCAATGGCTTTGTCGCAGAATGTGACTCACAAAGACAAGTGCCTTCCTTTCATTGCTTTGGACAAGTATACCTTGGTTGATTTGCTCTTTGTTTTGCTGCTGAGGCCGTGTTTACCGCCACGGGGTGCCACCCAGACCTCTGAGGATCTCTTTTCCACCAGGCGTTGTTCTCTTCGCAGTGCCGTGTCGCCGCAGCGGGAGAGGTTCCAGTCGCCTTTAGGACCGCCAACTTTTTGTTTTCCCCTACCTTCCCTTCGTGCCTCAGCCGCTCGGTCGCGACAACAGGCGGCCAGCGCGCTCTCATTCCAATCAAGCTGGAACCCCAAATGGGAGTACCCCAACAGGAGATCCTTGAGATTCCCCTAAAAGTCAGGTTTTTTGTTGGGGGCTTAATATTGGGGCAACATCAGGTGCGGTATGGTGCGGTGGTTTTGTGTAGACATTATATGTATGTGTATGTATAGCCAATGTCTTGGTCCACTCTAAAACCACGTGCGCTGCTACCCCTCTTGGCATGTAACCGGCGACCTGACAAGTTTGACCGTGGTCGCTGCTCCGGACAAAGGATCCGCTCCAGCCAACTCGGGACTTGGAAGGTGTTTTTTCTGCATTTCGGTTTCCGACAAAAGCTCCAACTTGAAAAGGAACATGATCTTCCTTCCAGGTATTAAGGACACCCAAACCAATAAATCAAATATTCCCTGCGAACCCAGCTAAACAACCAACGGCCAAAACTTCGCACCAACTAATTCCGTGTGCCCAGATTCCGTGGTGAGACGTGCCCAAACTCGCGCACAGCCATCCGAATGAAGCGGGGAGGTGAGCCGGAAAGCCACCAAGCTTGAGGGGTCACTACAGTCACGAAGGGGTATGGGTCAAAATTAAGTCACCAGGGGACCGCAGGTTTTAGTCTTCTTTTCCATTTGCCAGGGTTTATTTTGGGTACCTATGTTTGATTCACAGCGACATTGCAATAGACTTGTTTGAGCTTCAGATGGGTTTTGTCTTCAATGGCTGGACCCCAAAGCATGTCATTTACTCTTTCAAAAAGCGAAACGAGTAGCCTTGGACAAGACACCATCGTTGCCTGTCGAACACCCTACAAATGCTCCCCAACCATTTTTGGCATACAGAAGGCTTATTAGCCCTAATTCCAGGGGGGTTGTGGGGTCCCTGACTTCGGAATGCAGCACAAGTTGCATTTGTTTTGGTCTCCCTTTACACCAACACCAAGACGGGGAACATGAGGGACATGATTAACATGTGCTCCTATATCATTTTTGTCCTTGTATGTAATCTCAAAACCATTGAAGGCGCCCCGACCGAAATGGATTTGGATTCTTTGGTGTTGCTTCAATATACTGCAGATTCTGAATGCTGAAAGTCACCACTGGTTGTTTGTTTCCAGTCATTATTTTTGGCTTCCAATTGTTGAAAGTCAAGTTGTTTGTTGGTTTGTCTCCCAAAGTTTGTGCAAGTTTGTTGAACGCCACCAGTTTTTGTCCAAACGTTGTTTGTTGGATTCAAAGTCACCAAGTTGCCCAGTGACTTGATATTTGTTGGGCTTCAATTGAGCTGTTGAAAGTCACCAAGTTTGTTGGTGCCCCCACTGATATGGCCATGGGTCAAAATCCAACTAAAATTTGGCTCTAAAATGGGTGGTGAATTCACCTACCCCTAAAATGGTCGCAAAACGGTTTTGACAACCACAGCCATATTTTGTGTTTGGCTTCCAGCCACCAGTTGGCTTCCTTGCGATTTGCGTCTCCGAGGCATGGCAAAGCCTTCCAAGACTGCCGGGACTCCCAGGAGCCACGCACGGGTCGTAATTTGGGCGGGTCCCAGGGAATTCGGTGACAACCCGAACTTGGAAAGTGTTTGTTTTATCTACATATGGCGTATACGTGATATACATGGTGGTTTAGAGAAGTTCGAGGTCTCCGTCTAGCATGAAAGCTGTATAATTAGTTTGGGAGGACAGGGGAGGGGGCGGAGGGCTCAAGCCTTCAAGTTTCCTGCAGCAAGCAGGGACCTACCTACCCTTTTGATCATGTCCTCTGGGGGGGTCCAAGCCAGTCCGCAAATTGTATGTGGTGGCGTTTGCCGAACAAGCGTAGCTTGGTTTTCCGAAGTTGGACCAGATAATCGGCAGTGTCGCAGTTGGCTGGTGTTTTTGAACCAACGGCCATGCGAACAGCTCTATGGCCTTTATGGAGTTTTGTGACATGGGTCAGAGAAGGGTTTTGTCCATGGCGCAGTTGGTATAGTCCGTAGGGGTTCGTGTTTTTGATGGGACCCTAGTCAAGGTTGGTTAAAACGGACTGCGAAAGGAGAAAGCATCGTCGGCAAAAAGACAGTGTGTTTCTGGGAGAACCTCCGAATCTTGACCTCTATATAGACACAGTTTGAACCCCAAAAGCAAAACAACCTTTGGTGTCGCTTTCAGGTTTAGGGCTGGCTTACAGTTCGTTTAGGGTGCTTAGGGTTGGTTCAGGGTATTTTAGGCTTGGTTCAGGGTGTATTCGAGGATGCTTTGGACCCACAAAAACGGGCACCCCTTTCCTCCGCTGCCTCCGCTGCCGAGGCCGCGGCCGTGGCCGCCGCGGCACTGGGCGGCGCAGCGTTCCTGGCACCCGGCACCAGCCGCGGCGCGAGCGGGCAAGTCTCCGCCTTGCGAGGGCAAGCGCGGGCGCCAACTGTCCAACAGGCGCGGAGCGAGTCTTCGAGTAAGGGAGCGGTTTTTTGATGCTGGAACGAGGGGGGAACTTTGCAGGTTGTTTTGACGTGCTGGGGGACCATACCTCTTCTTGACAGCTCTAGGCTTTTGAGGATCTGGGATGCTGAGTTGTTGCTATGCTAGTCCAGGGTGAATCCCTATCTACCAGCTGTATGAGATCACAACTTGCAAACCTCTACCAAAGGCGGCTGGTATCCTTGAGTTTGTTCGTCAGAGCCAATGCAGCGACGTCGCATCATCTGCTTCATGGTCGGGGTTTTAGGTTTTTGGACGGCTTGCAGCAGATCGGCTGATGTTCAGTGCCCCAAGTAACTCGAAGGGCCGCATGCGGACGCTTCTCATGAATCAAACGGGTGCAAGCAGCTCACCTTTGCTTCCTTTTCGGGAGTGGTTTCTCTTCCGGAAATGCGGGATCCTAACGTCCCAGGCCCCCCCTCCCCCCAAACAGAGTGCAGCAACTTTGAGCCGCTGGGCCGTCACAGGGCGTGCTGCCCCTTTCCTTGGAAGACATTTTTGAGGACACGCATGGAGATGGTACTTTCTACTAGGAACCACACAGGAACTTCCCCCTATAGGATTCCTTGCGTGCGAATTACCTCGACCAATAAAAGAGCGCCAAACCTACCCCATGATTCTGTATGCAGACATATGCAGACGGAATCAAAAAATGGGTTTGTCTTAAAACCGGGCGGGGGGGGGGGTGAAAATGTGTGTTCCCTCTGGTTTCAATTCCCTTGAAACCAACCTCAAAAACCTGAAAGAAAGCCACAACCACCAAAAACACGTCCTCAAACCTGAAAGAAAAACCATCAAAAACACATCCACCAAAAACACGTCCTCAACAACCACCAACAACCACCTGAAAGAAAGAAACGGCTCAAACCACACGTCCTAAAACGCCTCCAACCGCGCGCGCGTCGCCAGGACACTTCGGCGCTTGGCTCCGCCGCAGCCGTGGCCGTGTGCAGCGCAGCGGTGCTGGTGAGCCAGGCACGCAAGGCGCGGGCAGGAAAGCGGCGGCGGCGAGGTATGCCTCCCCCCCACTCACCCCCAGCTGCCACTCATCAACCAGGGAATTCATGAAAGAATTAGAATTCAGATTTGATAGAATCAGAATGGACACGAGTCTGCGCTATTGGTGAACTGATGTACCGCCTAGCAGGGAGTTTATGAAGCAACCAGATTCCCTAAGTGTGTTCCTTCCATGGAGAAACCAACTGGTGCCGCTCGGTCTTTTGATGTTTGTGCCTGAAGGTGGTATGGACAGGGGGTTGATCAATATTCCCTTCGGCACCAACATGACCATGCAACACTTCTCACAGGTGGTGAATCATCTTCGGCCGTATGTTTGCTTTGACAAAACGCAGGGTCCTTGGTTGGCGGAAGGTCACATCTCTAGACTATGTTTTGAATTTTCGAAGCCTCTAAGAGTTTCGGAATGGGGTGAGTGGTCCAAAAGCCAATATAGAATGTGTCAAAACTGATGGGAGAAGCCTTGGTCGATGCATAAATTGCCTGGTTGATTAGTGGCGGGGGGCAACCGCTCGAGCTCGTGCTGTTCGAAGAGGAATCGCCCCCCTTCCCCGTTGCGACCGAGCCTCCAAAAGGTGACCGAACTTGGGTCATTTGGGTCTGTGGTTGATGGAGGGCTGCCCGTTTGGGGTTAGGGAAACCAACAGGAAACCCACCATCGGGGTCCAAATCACAATGTCACGCACGTAAGAAGGGTCCGGAAGACGATTTCCCTTTTTCACTTTAAAAGGACCCTGGTGGGTTTCACGTTAGTGAACGGAGGGCAAGTCCAAGTAGCTCTCAGGAACCTCGGGCTTGTTTCCTCCAGGCGCAGGCCAGTGGGAAGAGCTCGGCTGTGGCCCTTATGGCCTTTGAGCAGGAGCCGGGCGGGTGTGTGATTTTTGGCGGGACCCCCTTTGCAAGTCGTTTTAACGGGACACCAATGGGAGGCCACTCTGTCATCGGCCAGCGATCAAATGGATTTGCGGACGTTGCTCAAACGAGTGTCTGCAAATGGCGGAAGCCTCCCAACTGGGTGGTTTCCCGTTTAGCAGCCCTCTATAGCCCTCTAATACAAAGGGCACCCTCAAAGCCGACACAAGCATTCAGCCTGCAAACAGGGACAGACCTAGTACAGGATCATCTTACAAGCGTCTGCATCCTTGCCATTGTTCCAGAGCACCTCCCTGTGAGGACGATGTCTTTTTCGTTGGGGGGGGGGACCGTTTCGTGATCTTCAGGTCAGGTGGCAATTTGTCTTTGATTCTTCCGACTGGATGACTTCTCAGATCCCGAAGCCAATATTAAAGGATCCATCGTCTTCCTGGTACCTGCGGCCGGTCGGACCCCATGCCAACAGGGAAAGGCACAAAGCTTGCTTCTTCAGCCTGCCCCTTGCTCTTCAAAGTAAACTACAACTAGGTTGCTCAACTAGTTGTTCACACCAGTTGTTCCCCAGTTAACAAGTCTCCCAACCTTGACCTTGGCCTTGTTGGTGTCTGTGTGTGTGTGTGTGTGGGTGTGTGCGTGTGTAAGCGCGTGTGCGCGCGCGCGTCTGCGCGCGTCTGTGCGTCTGTGCGCGTCTGTGCGCGTCTGTGCGCGTCTGTGTGCGTCTGTGCGCGTCTGTGCGCGTCTGTGCGCGTCTGTGCGCGTCTGTGCGCGTCTGTGCGCGTCTGTGCGCGTCTGTGCGCGTCTGTGCGCGTCTGTGCGCGTCGACGTGTGCGCGTCTGTGCGCGTCTGTGCGCGTCTGTGCGCGTCTGTGCGCATCTGTGCGCGTCTGTGCGCGTCTGTGCGCGTCTGTGTGCGTCCGTGCGCGTTCGTGCGCGTCCGTGCGCGTTTGTGCGCGTCCGTGCGAGTCCGTGCGCGTCTGTCCGCGTCTGTCCGCGTCTGTCCGCGTCTGTGCGCGTCTGTGCGCGTCTGGGCGCGCCTGTGCGCGTCTGTGCGCGCCTGTGCGCGCCTGCGCGCGCCTGTGCGCGCCTGTGCGCGTCTGTGCGCGCCTGTGCGCGCCTGTGCGCGTCTGTGCGCGTCTGTGCGCGTCTGTGCGCGTCTGTGCGCGTCTGTCCGCGTTTGTGCGCGTCTGTCCGCGTCTCTGCGTGTCTCGGCGCGTCTCGGCGCGTCTCTGCGCGTCTCTGCGCTTCTCTGCGCGTCTGTGCGCGTCTCTGCGCTTCTCTGCGCGTCTCTGCGCGTCTGTGCGCGTCTTTTGTCCGTCTGTGCGCTCTCCGTCTGTCCGTCTGTCCGTTTGTCCGTCTGTCCGTCCGTCCGTTTGTCCGTCTGTCCGTCCGTCCGTCTGTCCGTCTGTCCGTTTGTCCGTCTGGCCGTCCGTCCGTTTGTCCGTCTGTCCGTCCGTCCGTCTGTCCGTCTGTCCGTTTGTTCGTCTGTCCGTCCGTCCGTTTGTCCGTCTGTCCGTCCGTCCGTCTGTCCGTCTGTCCGTCTGTCTGTCTGTCTTTCTGTCTGTCTGTCTGTGTGTTTGTTGGGAAGCTCCGCTTCTGTTTGGTTTGGCTCCGTCGGCTTTTTCCGTGAAACTTCTCGTGTTTTTCGTGGCTAGGAGCTTGGCGTCCAGCCGCCAGTGGGCTACTGGGACCCCCTGGGCCTGGCCAAAGATGGCGACGTGGAGACCTTCCAGCGCAGGCGATGCGGGCGACGGGCCGACCGGTGGCGGTTGGGGGGCTGGGGGGGCTCGGGGGGCTGGGGGTCTCGGGGGGGTTGGGGGGGCCGGGGGGGTGGGCTGGGGGCTGGGGGGAGGGGTGGGAGTTGGCGGAGTTGGGTGGGGCCCATGTTTTTTTAACTGCGGAGGGGGGGAAAGATGTACGGGCTTATGGGACATGGGCTCGGCGATTTCGGGGATGGGCCAAGCGCTTTTGGTGTCACCCGCTCATTCTGGACTTTTGTCACATGGGCCGTATGGGCCTGAGGGCCCGAAGGGTCCCTAGCCCTAGCCTCAAGGGATGCCTACCAAATACTGTGGATGGTTGCGACATCTTTGCCAGGCACCAGTTGGCATGGATAAACTATCCACCATTTGTTGCAGGATTTGGTCCAGCCGCAGGATGGGTTGGAACCCTGACAATGCGTGCATATGCTGAAGCAACCACCAGCAAAGCGCATTCTCAGCACAAAGGCATACTTCTCTCCTGCGAACAAGCCCTCCCAGAGGTGTTATGTTGGTGGGAGGATGCAGTTTACATTGCTGTTTGTTTTTCGCTGGGGGAGGTGGCCCTTTAAGAAAAGCATCCAAAACAGGATGGTTTGTCATCGCTTTTCCATGGCCACCGAGAACTCCAGTGTTCCATTGTACCCACCCTGCTTGAGGATCCTATGATCCTTGATCTGGGGTGCACACGTGGGATCACACGAGGTATCAGTGTATGTGAAGGGGTCATGTGCAATAACATTGCCGGCTTTGACAAGCATCAGGACGGGGCCACAGGGCTGATGGACCAACAATTCAGGTGCCAGGCTGCTTGACTCGGGGGTCAGGCTCCAGGTACTTTGATGAAATGCACAGTCGGACACGAGACCAATGAGGTGCAACAACCGGAGGATGGGCACATAGCGGTGCTTTCCATACGTACCTACGTACTCGTACCATCTATTTCAACCCCAAGAGCTGAGACAAGTCAGGCAGACTCGCACAAACCTACGCCCTCACATGCCCTGTCTGAGGTACTAGCTTTTTTTCATGAATCCAACTCATTTTTTGCCAGCCTCGGACGTAGAGTCAATGGGCCCCTGCTTTTCTTTTCTGCCGTCATAGGAATCTGTCCATTGGGACCCGGTCCAGGAGAGCCCAGCCAGTCATTTGGATAAGAGACCTCTAAAAATGGCTGGCTTTACGGGGAAGCCGAAAGGAAAGCGGGTTGTGTCCACTTGCTTTGGAGATGAGTTGTGTTTGGTTTGGAGTTTGTATCCTTTTCAAGTTTGTTTAAAGGGACACCAAAAAGGGAAACCCAATTGAGCAGCGCCTAACCCGGTTCTACGAATTACATGATCTTGTGGTTATGGAAAGGCCTATGCAAAGCTTTATATCCATTGTGGTAGAACCAACAGTCTTTGGGTTTGCACTGTTCGGTTTATATATATATATATATATACGTACACATATCAAACAAACAAAGTCACGTGCACAAAACAAAGAAAAAGCACACCCAGTGGGTGTTATGCAACAAAAACTGTGCTTGTTTTGGAAGCACCGCTTTGTTTGAAGGCGCTCTGTGGAGCTCAAGCACGGGCGCATCGCCATGCTGGCGACCATGGGCCGCTCATTTTGCGTTGATAGAATCGACCGGGGGTTTTGATACCAGGCAAGCTTCCTCATTCGTGATGTTTCCCGTGTTGTTTTTTGTCCAGTTTCGTTTTTGTTCCTGTTGTTTTCCCGAAAGCATGGCGAAGGGTTCTTCCGCTGGGTTCACTTGAGTTGTTCTCATGAGAGTCATTACAAGGTGTCATTGCAAGGAATCATCATCATGAAAGTCATTGCAAGGAGTCATTGCAAGGAGTCATTGCAAGGAGTCATTGCAAGGAGTCATGGCAAGGAGTCATTGCAAGGAGTCAAGGAGTCATGGCAAGGAGTCATTGCAAGGAGTCATTGCAAGGAGTCATTGCAAGGAGTCATTGCAAGGAGTCATTGCAAGGAGTCATTGCAAGGAGTCATTGCAAGGAGTCATTGCAAGGAGTCATTCATTGCAAGGAGTCATTGCAAGGAGTCATTGCAAGGAGTCATTGCAAGGAGTCATGGCAAGGATTGCAACTTGCACTTGACTCCTTGCACTTGCAACTTGCACTTGACTCCTTGCACTTGCAACTTGCACTTGACTCCATGCACTTGCAACTTGCACTTGACTCCATGCACTTGGCTCCTTGCACTTGGCTCCTTGCACTTGGCCCTTGCACTTGCAACTTGCACTTAACTCCGTGCACTTGCGACTTGCACTTGACTCCATGCACTTGGCTCCTTGCAAACACAATGGCTCTCATGACTTTGCTCCTTGCAATGACTCCTTGCAATGACTCCTTGCAATGACTCCTTGCAATGACTGCTTGCAATGAAATGACTCCTTGCAATGACTCCTTGCAATGACTCCTTGCAATGACTCCTTGCAATGACTCCTTGAAACAAGCAAGGAGTCAAGTGCAAGTTGCAAGTGCAAGGAGTCAAGTGCAATTGACTTGCGAGGAGTTAAAATCTCTTCTTAGGGCGGCGGGGTAGTGCCGACGACACTACACGAAAATCGACCCTCTGCGGGGATCGGCGTGGTCGAGGTGCAAAAACTCGAGGTTTTTTGCGATTTCTAACCTGCTCGCGCGACCCTCTGCGGGGATCGGCGTGGTCGAGGTGCAAAAACCCATGGTTTTTTGCGATTTCTAACCTGCTCGCGCGACCCTCTGCGGGGATCGGCGTGGTCGAGGTGCAAAAACCCATGGTTTTTTGCGATTTCTAACCTGCTCGCGCGACCCTCTGCGGGAATCGGCGTGGTCGAGGTGCAAAAACCCATGGTTTTTTGCGATTTTGCCTGCTCGCGCGACCCTCTGCGGGGATCGGCGTGGTCGAGGTGCAAAAACCCATGGTTTTTTGCGATGCTCGCGCGACCCTCTGCGGGGATCGGCGTGGTCGAGGTGCAAAAACTCGAGGTTTTTTGCGATTTCTGCGGTGCTCGCGCAACCCTCTGCGGGGATCGGCGTGGTCGAGGTGCAAAAACTCGAGGTTTTTTTGCGACTTTTGTTGTTCGAACTGGTCCTCGGGAGTTGTCTCGTGGTTCGCGCGCCTGCTCCCGGAACCGGCGGGTCACGGGTTCGATTTCTCCCTGGTCTGCGGGCGGGCGTCGCAAGATGCAACTTGCATTTTCAAGCAACTTGCGCAGAGCAACTTGCGCAGAGCAAGTTGCACAGAGCAACTTGCGCAGACCAACTTGCACCGACCAGTTTGCGCAGAGCGCCTTGCCTAGAGCAACTCGCGCAGAGCAACTTACGCAGAGCAACTTGCACAGAGCAACTTGCACAGAGCAGCTTGCACAGAGCAACTTGCAGGGAGCGCAATTTGCACAGAGCAACTTGCAGGGAGCCACTTGCAGGGACCAACTTGCCGGAGCAACTTGCGCGGAGCAACTTGCGCAGAGCAACTTGCACAGTGCAACTTGCGTAGAGCAACTTGCGCAGACCAACTTGCACCGACCAGTTTGCGCAGAGCACCTAGTGCTGTCTCGCGCTTGCTTCACAAATGCTTCGTGTAGGGAAAAAGAACGCATCCTGCAGCGTTGGGCCGACCTCGCTTGCGATGTTCTGCTTTCGGGCCAACCGTGGTCTAGTTTTCAGAAATTCGGTGCGTTTTCCTGCTTTTGCTCGAAGATTTGTGGTTGCTCCTTTTTTTTTCTCCCTCGGCAGGTCCGCTATTCAAAAGCACAAAGCGCTCTTTGCACTCTGCAAAATCCAAGTGGTGCCAATGTTTACTTATGGAGGAGGGATTCCTTGAGCATCTGCTGAAAGGGTTCCCGTTTTTTCATGGGTCACTCCCCGACTTGGATACTTCTCAGTCAGATATGGCGATGTGTTTGCCATTTTAGACAGAAGCCGCAAGGCTACGGTACATGCCCCCCCTTTGGAGTGGAGCCCAAAGAAGACTGGTGCAATTGAAAAACTGGGGTGGAGTGACGAGTACCCTCCCAAAAACAAGCCTAGCATTGGACAGAGGGTCCCTGTTGAAGGAGAAGCGACTTCCAGGGGCTGAGCCAAGCGAAAGCAAAAGGGCTGCTTCATTTTGCAGTATTTGGCCATCCAACCGATGGAAAACAATTTTAGCACCAGCATTTCTATTTGGTCAAAATTGAATGGCACTCAGCATCTAAAGCGTACATGAACAAACTCGTGTGAGCCGAAATTGAAATATGGGTAGATGAAGGTTTGCAGGGGAACTCTTCCAAACATCAGCCAGACCTCCAGCGATGCCATGTTTCCCTTATTTGCAGTGGGTTTGCCTGAAAACACAGCCAACCAAGGTGCCCTTTTCTATGGCCGTAGCGTACTCGAAGCCCAGTCTCCGGATTGCGACTCAAGTGACAGCCAGGGCTGCGTGACATGAAGGCATGACCGGTGACAGTTTGCCTATATGCATCTCGTGGGCCCCGAAATTTGCCAGCGACTCACCAAGATCTGAGTTCCAAAGCGAATCGACCTACTTGTTTCGTTCTGGACATGTTGGTCCATGCTGAGCTCTGTAAGTGCAATCCGGGCGTTGTTTGGGTTACAAGTGCCAACAGGGTCCCTCATAGTTCACGCAACATCGGATTGACGGATCAGTGTGAACAGCCAGGTGGTCGCGGTCAGAAAAGTTCAATCCGCCTCCATTTCGGGGCATTGACCCTTGGCCTGTCACGATACACTGAGAACCCCTATGCCCTTCTTTGGCAAGATGATAGCCATAGAGATATTGGAGCATTCAGGGCTACTCCGGCGGGGTATATACATGGCTTGCCCTGCAGACAAGCCATTCACCTTGGTCAGTGACATCACGAGAGCAAGGAGGAGGAGACGTTCCAAACAAACTGCTCATTTGATCTTCATCTACTGAGGTAGGCATGAGTAGGGAACTGAAAGTGCCGCATCTAAGAAGTAGGAAGCTGAAAGCACGCCTGGCATTGTTTTTGTGTTCCCTTCCGCCCCCCGTCCCGTCGAGCTCCAAATTGAGTGACTGACCTGGGACTGCGGGCCGCGAGGCTACATTACTCCGGAGATTGCTGGCAAGTTTCCAGGAGAAGCTCTCAGGGCAATTGGGGAGGTGGTCGTGGCGAACCCCTTTTGGTTGGCATTTGAAGAGAAACCAAAGGAAAGCCAACAATTCTAAGGAAACCCCTAGACTTCTATTCTGAGAAATGCGAAACAAGTACATGCTGTTGTATACACATGACCCTTCAATTTGTTGGCAGAATCTGCCGGGGGTTCTTGGATCCCCTTTTGGTCAAGTTAACTTTGTTGTAAGGTTCCATCCATGTGATTTATTGGGTTGGCTGGTGTATTTGTTTTGCTGGGTTTGGTCTTTTTGGGTTTGGTCTTTTTGTTGGTGGATCTGCGTGGTTCCCCTGCAGGGTATTCTCAACACCCCCCGGCCCTTCTGCATACCCCGAATCCCACTCTCAGTACCGCAACCAACCCCGGCCAAACCAAGCACAAGCAAGCACTAACACCAACCCAAACAGCTCCACAGGGTTGGAAGGGTGTTCCCAAACCCATTCCATCAGTTCAAGATTGCCCAACCCAGCCCTCAACCAGCCCTTAACGCAACTGACACACACGACTCCACAAGAGGTAGGAAGCCCCTTGGTTGGCACAATGAAGCCCAAAAGGAAACTCCAACCATTTTCGAGGACCGTCCGCACACCTTTTCTCTGAGAACATCCCCCCCACATTTGCATCCAGAAAACCCATCCGAGCCCTTGCCATGTCGGTTAACCCGTGCTGCCGGGCAGGATACCTGAGCCCCAGCGCCGGCCTGAAGTTCGCAGATGTCCCCAACGGCCTCGCCGCCATCTCCAAGGCAGACTTCGATGCCAGCGGTTTTCCACCTATGGGTGTGTCTCTTCTTAGGGATTCCGACAAAAAAAGGAAGCAATAAAGAAAGAAAGAAAGTAAGAAAGAAAGAAAGAAAGAAAAAAGAAAGCAAGAGAAAAAGAAAGAAATAAACAAATAAATAAATAAAGAAAGCAAGTTGTTGTGGTTTGGTTGCCCTTTGAAACCACAACAAAGGGGCGCCATCAAAAACCTCCCATATAATGTTGGACCTCCTTTATTAATAGTACTCGCTATTGTAGAAAAGGTTTTTCCTAATTCAGAATCCTGTGACTGTTTTGGGGGTTCTCTATTGTGGCAAGTTTGTTTGTCCCCCGGGTAATTGGAGGGAATCGTGGAGAGAACATGCTGGAGAAAATAATGGGACATACTTTAAACATCTGGCAATTGCCGTTTGCAAAGCGACCTCGTTTAGTTTGTCCCGGGTCAACATGGATCAAATGCGTCTCTTCTCCTGATTGGTTTGGATCAACATCCCAGCATTGAACAAGACTACAGAGTATTTGCCGTTTGTTCGGCCGAATAAAAGCTACAAAAACAATTGATGCAAGCAGATCCAGTTGCCACATGGGAGAGGCGTTGTCTCCTTCGCCCTGGCGAATGCAGCACAAATCATGGAGGTTCGCTCCTCCCTGGATCGTAATTGTATTCCTTCTGTGAGGTGAGGAGAAAAAAGGTCGGCGTCTCGGAAGCAGGAGATGGCTGTTTGGTTCCGCCCTTTCTGCCACATGGCTCTTATTCAACAGCGCGTGTTGGCTCAACCGGATTTGCTCTAAACTTACTTCTTTACAAAAAAGTGCGGGCAAACAGTCACACAAAGGGGGGTGCCCACAAGAGGCCCAGATCCTCTTTAATGCAGCTGTTTTGGGGTCCTCTTTAGTGTCCAACTGGTTTCGGGGGGTTGCTGAAAAAACGACCCTTGGCAATACTAAAGTAGAATTGGCAATACTGGGATCTGAGAGTCAGCCTTGGCAACACTAAAGTAGAATTGGCAATGCTAAAGTAAGTACTGGGGATCTGAGAGTCGGCCTTGGCAATACTAAAGTAGAATTGGCAATACTAAAGTAAGTACTGCCCCTCCCGGACCCCCAGGATCTCCCTAAAGAGAGTCCCGCTGACTGGTTCCACTGTTCCAGGGGGGGGGACACACTAAACAGAGTCCAACATTAATATAAACAGGCCCAGGTGTTATACATACTCATATATATATATATATTGCATAAGTTAAGTGTGTGCGTGAATATATATATATATATAGATATATACAAATATATATATATATATAGATATACATGTTCTGACAGAACTGGCACATGATAATATGAGTCTTGACCAAGGGGACGGCCCGCTTGATCACAGAAAGGGTCGTTCTCCAAGAGCGGCCTTCTTCAAAAGGGCCAGGACGCACAGCATCCCATTTCTGGGAGGATTGGAATGTGAAGCCACAAGCAAGACCTGGGTAGATCAAGGGCAAGGGGCAGTTCTAGCTAGTCGGTGCAGATTCTTCCAATTCTCGAAAGACCCGTTTAATGTTAACCCCGGATAAATAAACCCCTGGTTGATTAATCGGGGGGTGTCCCCTTTTAGTGGGGATTCATCACTTTCAGAGGGAACACCCCCCTTCTTATGGGACGGGTTTATTCATCCGGGGTCAACATGAGCGCAAAGGTACCAGCTCCGACTCTCATGGTGTCAAAGCCACTGGAGCCAACGTCAGGTCCCGGCGGGCGGATGGACCCAGATCCTGCTGTACATGAGCTGGTGCGAGGTGTCCCGCGGAGCTGGCGCGGGGTCTCAGGGGTTTTGCTGGTTTTTAACATCACCTTTGGGTTGCCAATTTTTTGTGAGCTTCCTTTCATTTGGGGGGCACAGGATGCTTCCACGTACTGTTCTGGTGTTTTTATTATTCTCTCAGATGCTCGCTCAATCGACAACTGCTTAATCGACAACTGCTTAGAACTGCTGAATATAGTCTGTCCTAATGCTGACCGAACATGCACATGGAGGCAAGCATAGTTGTCCTTTTTTCGCCAGAGTGAACGACAGAATATAGTGGTCTCAGTTTGGTTCTAGCTGGTTTTCAGCCTCGCATTTTTGGGAAGTCTCTCTTGAAACCTTAATAGACGCAACCACAAGTAATGTCATATTTAAATCAAATCCATGTGATTATGGGCCAAGGTTTGTCAAAGGACACAAAAGGCTCCGGACCTCCTTTGCCTTAGGCTCGGACATTGCCAGCGGCAAGCCCGGCGACTTTGGCTTCTATGCAGCTTGGAATCAGGGAGAATGTGGGGAACTGAAAGTGATCCCACAAACTTCCCATTGGTGAATTGAGGCGTAGGGGTTACGTCCTAGGGGTTTAGGGTTTGTAGGGCAACTCCTAGGAGTTGAGGTAGGGCAGGGGATGTAGGGTGACTTTCTTGGGGGGATGGTTGATCATTGAGGGGTAGAAGTGACCCATGACCCTTTTTTCTGCCCTTGTACCGCCCTTTTTGCTGGATGAAAGGCCAACATGCGGGATCCGAACAAACAGGCTGCGTGCTATAGACAGGGGGTTCATGACTGTCGCAGGGATGGTAACTTGACTGCTATGTGGGTGGATCTTTAGCCTTTAACACATGGGAACATGTGTATCAACAGCCTTTTTGACACAGGGAGCAATGGCCCCTGAGGCAAGAGGGATACCGTTGATACCCTTTGTAGCATGGGCTTCCCTGTATTTAATGGCCTGCGGCCTGGTTCCGCCGCCCCCACACACCTTAGAATTTCGGCCCGGGACGAGAGAAAGCACGCGATATGTAGACAGACACAGACAGACACAAAGACACGCAGACAGACACGCAGCGGGGGGGAGGGTCTTCGCGGACACGAAGACAGACGCAGATGCGCAGGCAGATGCAGACAGAGCCAGACAGACACAAAGACACGCGGGGGGGGGACACGAAGAAAGACGCAGATACGTAGACAGACACAGACAGACACAAAGAGACAGAGACAGACACGCAAGGAGACAGACGCAGACAGACCCAGACAGACACAAAGAGACACAGACAGACACGCAGGGGCAGGGGGGGTCTTCGCAGACACGAAGACAGATGCAGATACGTAGACAGACATAGACAAACACAGGGGGGGGCGGAGGGGTGGGAAGACTACCCGAAGCCTAGGGAAGAAGCCCGAAAGCCCAGGACACGCGCGTTGTTTGGTCCCGACAGTATTTTACGGAAGACTCCGCCGCTTACGGAAGACTGGGAAGACTTACGGAAGACTACTAGGAAGGAAGCCGGAAGAATTACGGAAGACTACGGGAAGAAGCGGAAAAGCCGGAAGACTACGGAAGACTACGGAAGACTACTAGCCGGAAGACTACGGAAGACTACGGGAAGAAGCGAACACTACGGAAGACACGACTGGGGGAAGGGGGGGGGGGAGGAGGGGGGGGGGGGGGGGGAGGAGGGGGGGGGGGGGGGGAGGGGGTGGCAGGGAAGATTACGTACAATGTGCCGCCGCGCGCCTTCAAGAGCAGAACGGCTCATTGTTGCACATGGACTCTTTTGGTGCAATCCCAAGAGTAGAAAGGAATGTCTTGGCATGCCCCACCCTGAAAGAACCAGCTAGTTTGTAGTAATAGAAAAAAGGGTGAGGGGTGATGAAGACCAGATGAACATCCTCTCTTTGGTTGTGAGAGAGTGTGATAAAAGCACACGGTATACCTTCGTGAAGTAGTATTAATAGAAACAAATAATGATGTCCTCCTATCTATCACTTCCATATTTTTTCTAAATTAAACGTTTGCTAGCTCACCAAGATAGAGCATGGGAATGGAAAGGGGAAAATGTTAATCAAATGATTAAAGCCACAGTAACAGATAACAGAGTTAGAGAAGATCGAATGTCAGTGAGGAAGAAGTAAATAGTAAACAAATGCTGGTCAAATAAACATAAAAGGAAAGAACAATCAGAGAGATATAAAAAGGGTCTGGAGACGTAGCCTGTCCGTGAGACGTCACTTAAGCAATAATAACAGTTAAGCGTCTCTTCATTCATCACTCTATTTGGACAGGCAATATTCTGATGAGAAAACTATTAACTTCCTTCGGTCACTTCTAGCGATGAAGGGAGGCAAAAGGAAACCCCTTAAAAAGAGAAGGTGAGAAATAAACCCCAATCGATACAAATTAGTTAACATTACTCATGAGATTCTAGTAAATAAATAGCCTTTCGTAAATAGTGTTCCGTCCTTCTCCAGCAACCTGAACTATTAATATCCTTTTCATTCTCACCTAAAACTCAAGAATATTGCACATATCTAATGATACAATAGGAAGTGAGTGAGAGATTTTGCAAGGAAATTCTAATAGAACAAAAGCAGAAAGAAGATACAACTAAATAAACTCCATGAGTAAAGACCAACAGCCTCTTCAGAGTCAAGCAAACTATCTATGGTTATAATTTGTGTTTATTCTTCATCATGCACTAATATCTTCTCCAATATATTTGTGTAAATGGGATGAAGTGGTCACGGGGTGAATTTAAAGGCAATAATTACAGAATCGTTGTAATCTCATAGCTTACTGCGTTTTATTATCTTATTGCGTTTTCTATCATATCCATCATTGTCCACTCTCACTGTGTTAGGGTTCTTTCATTTGTCTCCCTGATGTTCTTGTTCTGTCATTTGCCTAGGGTTTCTTTACTTTTTGATAGCCGCGAAAGACGGGAGAGCAGAAGGAGTGTTAGCCAGTTCCTCTTCTTCATATTTGTTATTACCCCCCGGGTTTTTTTCCCCCATCCAGATGCCTCCAACGTTTACAATGCGAGAGAGAGAAAGAGAGATTGGGAAGATAGATAAACAAGTAGAAAGGTTGCAAAGTGAACAAGTACATGAGAATGCAACCAGCAGATGAGAGACTATGAACCTATTCTTGGTAATGATTAACTTTCTGTTCCAACCATCGTGATTTTCTTTACATCGCCAATTTTTTCAACCTCACACCCAGAAGCATTTCTATACTTCTCAGATAATATTGTAAATGGAAGACAACAAAGATAGACATTCAAGCAATAAATGGGATGGTAAACCGAAAGGCAATGATCTTAATAACGACATGTCCATCCACAAATGTTTCCTGGATGAAGTGGAAGAGATAGAAAGGGAAGGATACAAGCTCTTGGGACCACAAACCAACCTCTCTTCCTCCGTGACTTGGACAAGGAAGGACGTCAACGATGAGAAGAACCCAGTCCTTACACCATCCTATGATCTAAAACTCTATTATTGTCCTTTCATTTCCAGAAGATTATTAGCAAAAGAGAGAGACCGCTAGCATTTGCTATTAAAAAGGTTTTAAGGATTCTGTAGTCAAATCTTTATGGGTTGAAGATTTTGGTGGGTGACATACATGGGAAAATCAGGATGCGATCGGAGGAAAAGAAAGAATCACGTTACTTCTGTTCACCCTCTCCTATCTTCTCTTCTTCTTCTTCTTCTTCTTCTTCCCAAGCATCACACGGCATAAGATTAACAGCAGCCTGTGCTTGAGGAAGAAGTCAAGAGAGGCTTCTCACTTCCCATTTTCAATCTTCAATTTAATCAAAAGGAAAGAAAGAAGTGATGGAAAGCCATGGTAAGTGCCCATCCAATTCGGTATCTTCAATTAGTATTGATGGGCGCTTACCTCCTTGCCAGACGCTTTACTTCTTCATTTCCAAAACATGGCAATGTAAAAGACAAGGCAAGGAAAATGACAAGCGTTGGCTGGGCCGGGAAAGGAAAGGTCATCTTCTTCCATCTGTTTTTTTACAGAAAGAAGCGGGTTGTGGAAAGTGGCTTTCTTTTTCTACAAATAAACCAAAAATAAAGCCAATATCCCCTTCCTTCGTCCCACTTTTAGACTGTTCCATCGTGAGTCTTTCGTAGTGACAGAACTCCAGAACGTAGTGGGGAAGGGAAAGGTAAAGATGGAACGGTTGATCTCCTTCCTATCTTCTCCCCACTAGCGATACAGTTGGAGAAGAAGGAACGGGGGGGCTAGCTTCTCCCTCCTTCCTTCACCCCTCGATTTCTGGCATTCTTCAACGGTTGAAAAGGGAAACAGAAGAAGGGGAAGGATGAAAGGTCCAAAAGATAGTAAAACACAAGCAAAATAATATGAGTAAGACCTACTCATAATCTTTTTTCCTTTCGGTGAGCCCCAGCGACGACCGGACAGCCAAAAGCATTCACAAAGAAAGATAGCGCAATGAATCTCAACAAGGGAAGAATAAAATAGAAAAGAACGAGGAATGTAAGTATGGTTTTAAGATTAGAAGCATGTATTAGCACGCAATAAATTAGATAGCTTCTGTAAGCACCACCCATAATTATCTTTAGCTTTGTCATAACTGTCTCGCGCCCTTTTTATGTTGTTAGCTTGTATAAAACAGGATTTTGAAAAGAAAGGGAGGATATTACGTTTTCTACCGTAATTATTACTGCCTGCAAATGCTTTCGTCACTTCTTGCCCATCCATAAATGCAAATAAAGGATGAGGATGGATGGACAAGAGGAAGCAGGCAATGATTTGGAAGAGGCCCCAAAGACAGGCTGGAAAGGGATAGTGAGGGAATCTTCAATCATCATATCCTCCAAGTCTCACGGACAGGCTATCTGGTGTATTCTGCGTGATGTCTGGGCGGAAGGTTTTCTTAATCATTCTTTGTTCTTTCACACCTTTCCCTTTCCCTTACCTTCATCGATTGGTCTAACCTGGTATGCGATAAAATCTCTGAGATACAAATGAATCCATCCCACAATCCCAGTCGCCTTTCCATGTCTTTCTATTTGTACGGTTTTCTCCATCTCTTTCTCCATCAGGTATGTGTGGTATGAAAGTTATCCAAAAGAAGCGTGTTGCAGAAGATGTCCTCTCTCCTTTACCTATCTTATGTTTATTTCTTTATCCCTGTCTTTTCCATCCTAGTTTATTGAGTTGATTGTAGGAAGAAATGGTCAGGGGAGAGAGTGAAAGATAAAGAAAGGAGTATGAATTCGAGATCCTAAAGAAAAACAACACATGGAAATAACAGAAAAGAGAGATTCCAAATGAAAAGATAATATGCTTTCCTCCCCATTTCCTTACCAAACTTCAACCGATTCAAAATGAAACAAACTTGACCCAAAAAAAGCCGTTAAGGGAAGGACGGTGATCAAGTTTTATCAAGTTTACAATGTTCACACCTTTACTTGTAATTTGTGTAATTCTGGACCGACTTTTTACAAACTAGCTTGTGCAATTTGCAACCCCCGAGCAATGTTTGTTCAAATCCAGCTTGTAATTCTAAATCGGATGTTTGCTGACATTGAAACGTACTCTGGGGAATTTGCTTTCCGGGGAGATTTGGCTGGAGTTACCTTACAAGTTTTACACATTTTGCAGATTAGTTTCTGAACTATGCCAAATTCCAACAAATTTGGTTAACAATTAAGCATTTCACAAAATGTCGCAAGTACATGTGTAAAAAGTGAAATTTCCAGATTTTACAAATTAATTTGCAAAATTTGTGAAATATAAAAAAACCTGGCCCAAAATTACAAATTTTACAAATTTTACAAATTAATTTGTAAAATTTGTAAAACATCAAAAAAATATGGCCCAAAATTACAAATTTTACAAATTTTACAAATTCTAGTCTGAGAAATTAGCTTCCAGGGGAATTTGGTAGGAATTAAATTACAAATTTTACAAATTTTACAAATTTTACAAATTTTACAAATTAATTTGTAAAATTTGTAAAATATCAAAAAAATCTGGCCCAAAATTACAAATTTTACAAATTTTACAAATTCTAGTCTGAGAAATTAGCTTCCAGTGGAATTTGGTAGGAATTAAATTACAAATTTTACAAATTTACAAATTTTACAAATTTTACAAATAATTTGTAAAATTTGTAAAATATCAAAAAATATCTGGCCCAAAATTACAAATTTTACAAATTTTACAAATTAATTTGTAAAATTTGTAAAATATCAAAAAAATCTGGCCCAAAATTACAAATTTTACAAATTTTACAAATTCTAGTCTGAGAAATTAGCTTCCAGGGGAATTTGGTAGGAATTAAATTACAAATTTTACAAATTTTACAAATTTTACAAATTAATTTGTAAAATTTGTAAAATATCAAAAAAATCTGGCCCAAAATTACAAATTTTACAAATTTTACAAATTAATTTGTAAAATTTGTAAAATATCAAAAAAATCTGGCCCAAAATTACAAACAAATTTTACAAATTCTTCTGAGAAATTAGCTTCCAGGGGAATTTGGTAGGAATTAAATTACAAATTTTACAAATTTTACAAATTTTACAAATTAATTTGTAAAATTTGTAAAATATCAAAAAAATCTGGCCCAAAATTACCAAATTTTACAAATTAATTTGTAAAATTTGTAAAATATCAAAAAAAATTGGCCCAAAATTGCAATTTTACAAATTTTACAAATTCTAGTCTGAGAAATTAGCTTCCAGGGGAATTTGGTAGGAATTAAATTACAAATTTTACAAATTTTACAAATTTTACAAATTAATTTGTAAAATTTGTAAAATTTGTAATTTTGGGCCAGATTTTTTCGATATTTTACAAATTTTACAAATTAATTTGTAAAATTTGTAAAATTTGTAATTTTGGGCCAGATTTTTTTGATATTTTACAAATTTTACAAATTAATTTGTAAAATTTGTAAAATTTGTAAAATTTGTAATGTAATTCCTACCAAATTCCCCTGGAAGCTAATTTCTCAGACTAGAATTTGTAAAATTTGTAAAATTTGTAATTTTGGGCCAGATTTTTTTTGATATTTTACAAATTTTACAAATTAATTTGTAAAATTTGTAAAATTTGTAATTTTGGGCCAGATTTTTTTGATATTTTACAAATTTTATAAATTATTTTGTAAAATTTGTAAAATTTGTAAAATTTGTAAAATTTGTAATTTAATTCCTACAAAATTCCCCTGGAAGCTAATTTCTCAGACTAGAATTTGTAAAATTTGTAAAATTTGTAATTTTGGGCCAGATTTTTTGATATTTTACAAATTTTATTTGTAAAATTTGTAATTTTTGTAAAATTTGTAATTTTGGGCCAGATTTTTTTGATATTTTACAAATTTTACAAATTAATTTGTAAAATTTGTAAAATTTGTAAAATTTGTAAAATTTGTAATTTAATTCCTACCAAATTCCCCTGGAAGCTAATTTCTCAGACTGGAATTTGTAAAATTTGCAAAATTTGTAATTTTGGGCCAGATTTTTTGATATTTTACAAATTTTACAAATTAATTTGTAAAATTTGTAAAATTTGTAATTTTGGGCCAGATTTTTTTGATATTTTACAAATTTTACAAATTAATTTGTAAAATTTGTAAAATTTGTAAAATTTGTAATTTAATTCCTACCAAATTCCCCTGGACGCTAGTTTCTCAGACTAGAATTTGTAAAATTTGTAAAATTTGTAATTTTGGGCCAGATGTTTTTGATATTTTACAAATTTTACAAATTAATTTGTAAAATTTGTAAAATTTGTAATTTTGGGCCAGATTTTTTTGATATTTTACAAATTTTACAAATTAATTTGTAAAATTTGTAAAATTTGTAAAATTTGTAAAATTTGTAATTTAATTCCTACCAAATTCCCCTGGAAGCTAATTTCTCAGACTAGAATTTGTAAAATTTGTAAAATTTGTAATTTTGGGCCAGATTTGTTTGATATTTTACAAATTTTACAAATTAATTTGTAAAATTTGTAATTTAATTCCTACCAAATTCCCTTGGAAGCTAATTTCTCAGACTAGAATTTGTAAAATTTGTAAAATTTGTAATTTTGGGCCAGATTTTTTTGATATTTTACAAATTTTACAAATTAATTTGTGAAATTTGTAAAATTTGTAAAATTTGTAAAATTTGTAAAATTTGTAATTTAATTCCTACCAAATTCCCCTGAAAGCTAATTTCTCAGACTAGAATTTTGTAAAATTTGTAATATTTGTTATTTTGGAGAATATTTTCTTTACCTTACAAATTAATTTGTAATATCTGCAATTTCATTCCTACCAAATTCCCCTGGAAGCCAATTTCTCAGACTAAGATTTGCAATTTTATGAAATCAATTCCTATACAAGATCTGCCTGAAAGCCAGCTCTCAGTGTGATGTTGATGCCCAGACCTCTCCCCGGCACATTATACATACTCTTCCCTCTTTGGGGGGGGGGGGGGGGGGGGGGGGGGGGGGGGGGGGGGGGGGGGGGGGGGGGGGGGGGGGGGGGGGGGGGGGGGGGGGGGGGGGGGGGGGGGGGCGGGGGGGGGGGGGCGGAGGGGGGGGGAGGGGGGGGGGGAGGGGAGGGGGAGGGGGAGGAGGGGGGGGGGAGGGGGGGGAAATCCAAAATTCCAGAAATCCAGAAATCCAGCCGACGTAGAAACCAGCCCCAAGGGCCGCCCCAAGGGACATATAGGTTATATATATACATACATATATATATATATACACAATCATATTCACATTAAACTTATAGAAAGCATATCAACAAAAGCAACACAGAACACACCGCCCCCATGCCGAAAGCATGGTCCATTCTGGACCAGGCATGGGGTCGGCGGATTTGTTTTCAGCGAAAGCTGGCTGTCCTTTTCCCCAGTGGGTTTCCCAGTAAGTTCCAACGGCAAAGAAAGACTGCTCTCTTTGCAACAGTGACGGCACCGGACATGAAGGTAACCCCAACCACTTTTATGTGTTTTCTATTAGAGTTGGCCATGTTTTTTTTTTGTTTCTTTGGGGGGGAACCTTTTCAGGTTGACTTCATAATAAATGGCAACTAAAGGAATGCTAACCACTTCTAGGCTTCCCCTATTTTGAGACACACCACTATTTTCATGACATCCTCCTTCCGAAGAAAGAACAAACCCATATGTAAAGGGAAGCAACACGCATACCTAATTCCCCTACATCCACAACTAGAGCTGTTTTTAAAGTACCTCAACTCCAGATGCGAGTTTTGTCGCCCCTTACATTTAAAGGCTGTCCCTCTCTCAGCACTTGAAGCGAGCAGATGACAGCCGCAATACGCCGATGCGAAGTGGACTACCATATACTCCAGTGCCCATTAAGCGGCAAAACCGAAGGGGGACTGCCCCAGTGACGTACCCAGTGTTTGAACCTAACATATGAAGAAAGAATGTCCTCTAAGCATAGGAACTACAAGGTGTGGAATCACTAGTTTTGTTTTGGTGGACATGCATCCCCGACACATGACAATTCATACCCATATCTTTGCTTTGCCCATACGAAGCTGGCATGACTCAGTTTGGGTAGACTGCATTAAAACGATAGAATTTGGGTACTCGGAATTGATCTCGAAGAAAAAAGCTTCTTGACATAAAACGATCGGACATTACCCTGCCACCCACTAACATAGCACCTGACAGGAGGTCCTTTCAAGAGGAAATCCATCTACCAGGCACCTCGTAGTTTTTAACCCCGATCGGTTTTGATTGTGACTTACATGGCCATGGGTCAAAATCCAAATCGTACCCCCAGTGAACATCCCAATCCCCACTAAAATAAAGCCTAACATGGGTGGTGCACCTACCCCAAAATAGCACCATTGGTTTTAAACTACCAGGGATGGATGGGAATCCAACCGAAGGGTGCCAACCACTGACTTTTCAGGGACCGAAAACGCCATAGAGTCATTGGTTTTGACAACCACGGCCACATGTCACTTGAGGTGCTGACTTCTGCGGACCCAGAGGCGAAGAAGAAGAAGCTCAGCGCCGAGTTGGCCAACGGCAGGCTGGCCATGATGGCCATCATCGGCATGCCGCGCGCTCGACCAAAACGGGGGAGAAACAAAAACGGAAGGTCCGGGTCGGGTCTTTTCCAAAGCAGCGTTTTGAATTTACCTAGTTGCCGAGTGGCGCCTTTTTGTCTTTTCATTTCTTGGGAAGGGTTCCCCTTTAAACTCAACCAACCTGAAAAGGCGGCCCTTTTTTCAATCCGCTGGGCATCTGAGTTTATTTAGGCCAGACTAAACACTGAACAGTCCTTTCGCGAGTAACCTGGATGTGGCGCAAGAAGACGGAAGCGATGCGATTGGTTTCTGGATGGCTTGACACTCCGGAAAGGAATGCGGAATGCATGTCTTGAGCAAAGACGCAAGACCAGGATTGCTTGACTTCCACAGGTTTATACATGAAGCCCTTTGCTTCCAAATACCATATTTGTTTACCCTTGGGCAACCAGGCATGTTTTGGCTTGATCCAATTCTTGTTTCAGGTTTTGGGATCGTACATTTTTCAGGTTTATGATCTATGCATCTTGCAATCTGCAAGCAGGAGCCGCGCACGCACGCTTTTTGGACAATAGGCGGTTCAGAGATCATTCTTCTGAGATCCATGAACAAGCCCCCTTTACTTGAGGTTTGAGGTTTATAGGGACGGTCATCAACCATTTGATGTTGCTTTCGCCACAGCGCATGCCAGTTTTCGCTTGGGGCTACAAATGCAGATGTCGTAAACATTAAGCGTAAGGAACAAGCGGCAGACCTTGCACTTCACTGCACATTGGTTCACAGGCTTTGTTGGCAGTGGTTGGTTTACGTGCTTAATGTTCCAGGATCCCTACATTTGCTTTCTCAGCCGGGTTAAGTTTAAGACTTTCAGATGAGCTTCCTGGTGCTGTGATGTTTGGGTGAAGAAACCGGGAGCCCACTGCATGCGACTCAACTCCGAGCTGAGAAACGACTCAGGTTCTACCAGGACGGCCTCACTGGCTCCGCCTGGGGCGACTGGGCCAACTACACCGACAGCCCCCTGCGCGCCGCCGCGCCCGACTTCTCAGCGGAGCGCGTTCAGGGGGAGGGGCATGGCTTCATGGGGTCTATACCTTATGTGAGCCTTTACCAGTAATGTCCGGCAAATGGGGGCAGAAGTTGAAAAGACGTAAGAGCTATAGTGTGGAGCACGCTTCTTTGCCCCTGCTCGTTCTTTTTCTCTCTCTCTCTCTCTCTCGCTCCCTCTTTCTCTCTTTTGTTGTTTATCTCTTTCTCTCTCTTTTTCTCTATTTCTCTTTTATCCTTTTCTCTCTTTCTTTCTCTCTCTCTCTCTCTCTTTCTTTCTTTCTTTCTTTCTTTCTTTCTTTCTTTCTTTCTTTCTTTCGTTTTTCTTTCTTTCTTTTTGTTCTTTCTTTCTTTCTTTCTTTCGTTTTTCTTTCTTTCTTTTTGTTCTTTCTTTCTTTCTTTCTTTCTTTGTCTTGGTCTCTGTTTTTGTTTGGTTGCCCAGAAAGTGGCGGAACGGCCGGTCCATGGAAGCACGGCGCTCTGCGGCCTCGACGTCCAATCGGCAGGAGATGGGTGTGACGCCTCCTCTGGGCTTCTTCGACCCTTTGGGCCTCAGCAAGTTCGACGACCCGGAGGCCAAGCATTCTGGATCCCAAGCGGAACAGGGCGGTGATTGAATACATATATATATATATATATGTATATCCAAGATGCCACGTGTGGGCATTTCTCGAAGATTGAGTTTGCCAGCCCACCCCAGAGTTGTCTAGTTGTTCCTTTGGTTTTCATTCAATACTGGCTGAGCGAGGATCCATCGCTTTTAAACAGACCGATATGTTCCAACATGAGGCAAGTCAAGTCGGAGCACAGACACGCTCTGATTACGTGCGTGGGCCGGTTGACACAGAACACAGTTGACTGGCCCCGGGGCGCTTTCTTGTTTTGCAGGCTATTAACTTTGCTTGCAAGAGGGTTTTGTTCGAAAGGCAGACTCCTTTCTGGACCCTTTTGTGAGACTGCTTAAACGGGAAATAGAGGGCACTGGCGTCCAAAGTCGGGAGCCGCTTGTTTGAGCACCCCAATGCATAACTTGGGGGAGCGGTCGGCCTGGGCATGAACTACACAATCCTCCTGGAGAGCATAGACTGCCAGTAAAATTGTCTGGGGCTCATGTAGCTAGGCTACCTGGCTATGAAATCTAATGGGGAGCACCCTCATCCCAATGCAAGTATGGTCCCAATTGAGCAGCTTGATTTTTGTCAGATGAAGGATGTTAGCTTCGGGGAGGAACTCCCGAAAGCTCCGCGAAGGCACTTGCGTGCCTCACTGTCGCAAAGCTTCTGGCGGTTTGACATACGACGCCACTCCACGCCGCCGCTTCGCGAAGCCTCGCGAAGGGAAGCCTTCCAAATTCTGACCCCGTTGCCCCAGCATAGGCTCCCCAGTGTGTAAGCCCCGAATCATAATTTCCATGAAACAGGCACCGCTTGGAGATGCTTTGACCACGCGCCAAAGGATACATTGGAGTCACTCAAAAACGCCTTCCCAGCTGATTTGGAAGATCCAAATACGTGTAATGTGGGTTGTGAAATGGATCCTTTAAGGAACCCTCTTCAGGGTCACATCCATGGGCCAAGGAGAAGCATTGGCCGCCCTTATCCAGCAAGCTGATTCTAAGAGGTTTGGGAGGGGGGAGTGGGGGGGTGGGGGGGCGGCAGGTTTTTCTCCGAGCGCGTTTCTTTGAATATTCCGCCAGGTGGCTGCGCAGCAGTTCAAGCGCCGCAGGATCATCGAGATCCAGCACGGGCGTGCCAGACGCTCAGAAACCTGAGTCTTCTCCAACACTATATTGTATTCTGGGGTAGGCTAAATATGAAACAGAATCTGAACATGTGATTTTCTGCGTACCCCAGATGTGGGCCAAGAACCGATTCGGCGGATCAACATGGAGGTGAATCCATCTGCCGTTTTTGTAGGTTTCGGGCTCACCGATGGGGCGTTAAACGTTTTTACTCTACTCTGTAGGTCCTTCTCTTGCTTGGGGATCCAAGTCCTATTTCAGGTTTTGGACGCGTGGAAATTGCAGATCATCATTCCAGTTGATTAGATTCCACCCTTCAATTTCGTCTTTGAGCCTCGGAACTTGTTGGGGTTTAATTAGAGGGCAGCCAAAAGGAACCCGCTCAAAGGTAAAGAGCTCAGGCCATGGGGCAAATTTTAGGGACCTCACTTTGAGCGGGGTTTGCCAAGCTGATTAAGTTGCTGGTGCGATAGGTGGGGAATGAGAATTGGAATGAACCCAGGCTTTGGCCCCCTTAAGGAAACCACCAGTTGGATGGTTTATTCCCTCATTCCGTGCTGAGCACCGGCAAGTTAAGGGTATATGTTCTCTTTTGTTTTAGGGGGCGTCCCTTACTTCGAGTGGGTGAATGATCATGGCTGACCTACCATGATGATTTTTTGCAGCGGATTTTCAGGGACTCGTTGCTGTTCCTGGGGTGCTGGTCACCGCCTGCTTCACGGACGATTTCCCCTAACGTTCCTTCATACTGTGGGTGGTCGAAATCCTGCACCACCTAAGCACCCCTGAAAGGATCATTCCCCCGTTAATGCCCACAAACAATGGTTTCCCATGGTTTCAAAGTGGTGCAGGATTCCGTCCACCCACAGTAGGGACCCCTTATTGGTCGAAAAAGCGTTTGCACTTCACCCAGACATGTTCGTTTTCATTGGGACACCCGCTTGCCGGCCACTAAAAAACAGCAACACCGGGGTGGGTGCTCGGGTTTCTTGAGGTTGCCATGCTGGCCTGCATCGGCTACATCGTTCCAGAGTTCGTGCGCTTCCCAGGCCGGAAGCAAATTGGAGCGAGTGCTGAAAGGTGCTTGCAAGGGAGTCCCACTTTTCAGGAAATTTGTCCAGGCAGCATCCGGATTCCCAATATTTCCAGTGTTTGGGTGGTGTTAAAACGGCACGGTCAACTTGAAGTGAGTTTCCTTTGGTGGGGATGTTTTCTTCCATTTGCTGAAATGAATATGTTTGCTATTTTTCCCTTTTGGTTTTGAAGGGAATCGATTTCACTACTGGAAATAGTTGTTTTGTTTCTTTGGGACTTAAGGAAATGGAGGATTGGTATTTAAAGGGAAACTAAAAGGAAGCCCAAAAAGCAATTTCAGTGGACCGTCTCAGTAAGCTTTTAGCTTGTGCCAAAGCACAAAGACTTTGGAGCTATCGACTTGTTCATTATGACACACACGGGCTGTCAAACACCCCGGGCCAGTGGTGTTATCTTGCGCGTTAAACTGAAAGAAACCCAGGTTCAGCAAGTCATCCTTCCCTGGACATGGACATGGAATTCCAGCAATGTGCCTCCTAAACGGACATGGATTCCGCTAGAAATCGGTCTGGGCAAATTTCGCATCCTTACCTCACAGAGGGACTTGGTCACGAGGAAGATTCCTTGCTCCTTTTTTGAGGGTTCCTTATGTTGTTGAATGTTCCATGTTGACACTTGGCTGTGTTTGGCATGTTCTTGCATGTTGACTTCATTCGTCGGTGTCCGGCGGCAGCGCCAAGGGTTTCGAAAGTCAATTGCACTTTGAAAAACAAGAGAAGACACACAACGGCGTGCCTTTCGTCGTGGAGGTTTCGGGCGAAAGCCGCTTGGGTCAGGCTACTGCTCCCCTTCCGAGAACGTGGCTTTCGCGGACATCCCCAACGGCCTGAAGGCCGCTCCGATGGTGCCCCTGGTAGGCGCGGCGATGGGAGGATGGCTCGAGTGGGGACGGGAGCTTTGGGGTAATGTTGACCCCATAAGAATCAAGCAACCAGTTGATTGATTAGTAGGGGGGTGGGGGCACCTCCGAAAGTGGTCTGAATCCCCACTGAATCCAGGGACACATTATATGGGGTTGATTAAGAATACGGAATTAACCTCTTTGACGTTGGTGATGAAGGGGATATGACTTGTGGGTTCCCTATTTTCTTGCACACCATACAGCTGTGGCGCTTTTTTTTGAGACCCGATGCTACCCTCTTTTGGGGACGGATGAACAGGAAACAAGGACCTGGGCACCTGATACGATATACCATCCCGACAAGTTGTCGTCCCAGGGCCGTTCCCAATGAACGATGAGTAACTACTAGGTCAGGATTGGCGACCATCTACTGGAAGGAGGATGACATGGATCATACTCACCAAATTACCACTGCAATATTGGGGGACCCCCAACAAAGTTTTTCTCGTTTCCCTTCAAACCAAGATGCAACGCACACCCTGTCCAACAAAAAAGGTTCGAGGGGAGAAACCACCAAATTCCCACGTGACGAGGTGGAAGCCAAAGTCTCGGCATTCTTTTCTGAACTGGGGGTAAACACTGTTCTTTGAAGGTTTGCGTAGGGTCCGCATCGCGTGGCGTTCAAAACTCGGCTAGTGCCGCCTGTTTTTTGGCGGTGCAACCGTCGAAGAAACTCAGAAACCGACCACAGCAATCTACAGGACATTAGCCAACCCCCCTTGTTGTTGCCCCTTGTCTTTGGGTGGTTGCTTGGCTGAATGGTTGCTTGGCTGAATTTCGATGGGGTAGATCTATCATTCTCTCAAATTATGTCATTTTGCCGAATTGAATTGCTGCAACCTCGCCTAGCATAGTGGCCTTTGCAGTTCTGAAGTTCTGAATGTGCTTTACTTGGACATCTTTCACGGGAGGCTTCAGGAAGGGCGTGGCCAAGCGGGATTTAGCTGGAGCGCAAGTGGGGCTATAATCAAAAGCTGAGCAGGAGTTTCCCTTATTGTTTGCCTGAGCCCCCCCCTCGACCCAAAAGGTGATGTCTCAAATAGCAAATTAATTAAGGAGCTCTGCTGAAATGGCAAAGAATCATGAGGGCGACTGCTTGGTCATGGATGGGGGGCCTCTTGCTAGATGTGGACCGGGGCCCCTCACTATACTGACCGTTTGACCCAGCGCCAATAAGACACACTTCAAGCTGTCCTGGCCCCAACAAAACATGAAAAAGCCTTACAACTTGATATTGGACAGGTAAGTACTTGACGCGCGGTTAAGCCAAACAACATATTTTTGTTGCTTCCCACCAAAGCAACAACAAACAAAAGAGGTTCCAAAACTCAGGAATTGAGTTCAGTGAATTGAGTTCGGTTGTCTGGAAATGTCTGGGCTGGCTCAATTGTCATTCAAGTATTTTCGTAGGAACATGTTGTTCGGCCCAGATGGCCGCGATTCCATCGCAGGCTGGGCGCAGATCGTGGCCTTTGCGTGGAGCTCAGATAGTGGCAAGGCCACTTTCTGTTGCTATCCAAGAAAGAATGACTCTAACCCAGGGGTGGTTGCCGTAGGTAACTCATTCTTTTCTTGACATCAAATTGAACCTCAGCGACACGAAGCTTGCCTTGATCTAGATATATTGTGGGTCTGTCTTTTTTGGAGGGTACCATTTTTAGGCTTGTGTTACAAGAAAACCAAGGTACACCACCTTTGACATATCTATATCTTATGGCTGGAATCCAATACAGCAGGGATCGCTTGGGCGAACACTCTCCGCAGTTGGCCAACAGGCTGGCAGTGCTTTCGAGGTTGTGCAGGGTTGGAAATGTGTTACAGCCAATTCCTGCCCCTTTACAGGACCAGGATGAGGTTGTTTTAGCAGATGTTAGAATCTGTTTGAACTGGGAGTTGGTTGAAGCCTGGTGTTGTGAAGTCTATTCTGGAAATGAGAGCAACCCTCACAAATTCAGGTGGTGTGTGATTTCACCTTTAAGTTTCTTATGGGGAAGCCGTATTTGAGATGGGCTTCCCGCCATGTTTAGCTCCAGATTCATCGGTTGACTGAGGTTGGAACCATTGAGCTCAGGCCTCAGACTTGAGGGATGTGTTTGATGTCTTGCAAAAAACACATGGAGCTTTTGTAGCCCGCAACATGGCGGCGGTTGTCAAAAATAGAGTAACCCCAAAACGGGTTGCCCGGGGAAATGCAAACATGGACTAAGACCTGCGGTCCAATTCCTGGTTGTTTAATTTGGATCCATACCCACATCATGGTTGTGGAAAGCAAGCACGTCTTCAAGCATGGACGCGACAACAACAGCCGACGGGGTAGCTGAAAATACAAGATATTTGTTCCTTTGTTGCCGTCCCAGAAACACAAGGTAAATGATGTCATGTGTGGCTGGTGGTAGCGATGTCGCGCTCATTCAAGCCTCCAGCGGAGGACTACGCCACGGGGGCAGAGCAGGCGGTTGGGTTCTTTTTGGTTCCACTTTGCCAGTGACCGTGTTGCACGTGACAGAGACTTGAACTCTCTTCAACGTTCAAGGTCATGCGAATAGAAACTACATTTGGCTCACAAGGCATTTTGTGTGCTAGTTTGTTCGTTTTCGGCTATCTGCAGCTCACAGAATCCTGAAACTCGTTATGTACCTCAGTTAGACCATGTATACAAACATTCGGGGAACCGTTGGTTTTGCTTTGGTGTCCCGCTTAAACAATCCTATAGGGACCATTCCATGGGAATATGTGCGGAAACAAACTAGAAGGAAAGCGGTCATCCCCAACAGGGCGTGCACTTTGAATGTGCTTTTTTTGTCTCTCCATAGGGGAGCCCTTTCCCTTTGTCTTCTTTCACACCAAGCCAAAACAGATCCAAGCAGAGTACCCTCAGGGAAAAACACGGCCAAGGATTCTCAACCTGCAGCAGATCCAGAGCGATGTCTTGGGCGACTATGGCTACGGTGCCTTCGGCCTCCCCTACGGCAAGAAGATCGAGGAGTGGTATTCCGTGGTTCAAGGGAGGGGGCTAACCCCTTTACGCTACAGCCGCTAGTCTGCGATCCTGAATAAATCCTTCCCTTGAGTTGAATGAGGGCCTTCTTTTTAGTTTCCCCGGATGTGGCAGGTATACGAGGTACTTTGCGAGGAATCCATGGACATGGAACTCCACAGAGCATCCAAAAGGTTGGAACTTTGTCCCTTCCCGTACTCCAAGAACCTCGATCAGAATGGGATGGGTACTTGAAAACCAAGTTTTGTCATTGTAGGCGTCAGCTTTTGGCGCATTGCTTTGAGGGAAGGCAACATAAAACTGGCCGTTTGAGGCAATCCCTATTTTTAGTAAATGTCATGCCGACCTATGTGCAATCTTTCAAAGGCTGCCCAACGCCCCACAAAAAGCACGCACTACCAGAGGCTAAACAATTGCTAATGGGGTCCCCTGTTGGTTTGCCCTGCATTTTTGATAGCACTTATTTGACTCAAACCCCAGCACCGCGTGTGAGCCTGCCAAATCCATACCTTCCAGTTTCTATATTATGGGTTGCCCTTTCGCACAAAAAGGTCGCAATGTGCTATTTTCCGTATCAATGGGATGTATTTTGTCCTCCTTGTGAAAGAGCACGCGGGAGGGGGTCCCATGGATTCCAAACCCACTTGTATGAGAAAGCAAGTCGTTTTGTCCGACGGAGTGTTGACCGTTCCGGGCAGAAGGATCCTGCCAGGGGTGCTGTCCTGCAGTTTATGTTGAGTGGTGACTTTGATAGTCCCCTTGAAAGTCACAAGGTAGGGATGGCCCCTTTCCAGAACAGAGAGAAGTGCTTTGTTGTTGTGCGATCGGGTCTCAAGATGGCCCAATGGCTATGACGTTTCATGGCTGACCGTCTTCACAGACAGTGGCAGCGAGGTGCAACAAAAAGGCCCAACGGCTATGACGTTTAATAGAGCACCCATTCGAAGTTGGTTGGTAAGGGGCCCCCAAGGAAAACACATAGATGTTGGCAGTGCTTGGCAAGGACAAGGACAAAAAGATGAAGAGCCTGAACGCCGAGATCAACAACGGGCGGCTGGCCATGATGGCCATCATCGGCATCTTGCCAGGCAAACTTCCTGCAACACCAAGGGTATGCCCGTTGATTCGCAAACCTCAACCATGTGCCTTGTTACGCGGGTCTTCTTTTAGTAAGCGAGGTGTCTTCTCGGTTCTTGATTACTTGAATCATCCAAACGGGCTGGGTGGGTCCCAAATCTTTGAGCGATTTTTTGGGGCCCCTTGAAAGCTCGGCCAAGTTAGGAGGGAAACCCAGGTTACAACCCACTAAGCCCCTAAGAGGAAATCACCCTTAGTGGATAACTCGGGTGTCGCAACTGGCTTGGCCGCTTGCCCGAAATAAAGCCGCGGGGTCCCTCAGGGCCGAGCGGTGAACTCGAGTGTGCTTTTGCTTTCACGCACCTGTTGCCTAAAGGGTGCCCTGTGTTGCAGAGATCAGACAAGAGCGCGATTTGTGAATTTGATTGGCACCCAGGCATGTTGTGTGGTTCAAAGTGGCAGGTACGCTGGCCATGGCATAATTCGACCAGGCATATTTTGCGTCTGTCTTGTCTGTCTCAAACAAGAGCACCCCCCCATGGTTGCTTTCCTTTTGGGGAAACCCTCTAAATACCAACCCAGAGTGAGTCCTAAAAAACCAAGGCGGGTCCATAATTGCGTGAGCGCCCAGGTATGTTCTTCCAGGATGGGCTCACCGGTTCCGCATGGGGCGACTGGGCCAACTACACGGACTCCCCTCTGCGCCAGGCCTTCGAGGTGGGGCTATGTCGCGTTCTGAAGCGACGGTAAATGGAGCGAGTAGCTGCGTTGAAGCTGCATGAGTAGCGCAGAAGTTCTAACCATAAGGGGTTCGCACAGCCCCATCTTGCGGCACTTATCGCCATAGTTATAGGCTAGGTGTACTTAGTAAGTATAGCTTGAACATCCAGGAAGATATACTTCGAGCACGCCAGGATAAGCAAAGCACAATAGAAGCTTCATGGGGGGGGGTTGTGCCATCTACGTTTACCCAACCGTAGGGATCACGTTGGAATCCTTGTAATTACCCATGTTAGGAACAACAATACAGTTGGTTCACTTAAGCTTGCTCCATGGGGAAGGAGTTCCCGAGACGTCTCATTGAACCTCGAGACCATGTCACTCCGGGGAAAGCGGAGACGAACTTTTTTCATGAAGCTTTGTTACCAGTGCCATCTTTGCTCCAAGGGGCACCACTGCAATTTACTAGGGCTGTGTGGTTGGACGTGGTTCCTTCACTTGTAAGACTTAGGTCACCAACTGTGCCTGGCTTGATGAACTAGTGTTGACTTTGGCGGCGAGTCGGGTTCTGTTTGGCTAGCTTTTATGAATAATCCACGTTGCATGATCCTTTAGCGAGGATCAGTAGTGGTAACAAAAATATCCAACTTTGACCTTGTGTTTACACACCCACACAGGAAGTGAAGCATAGGTTCGCATTCGAAGTATCACATGCAGAAAGGTTCCAGGACTCTACGTGAAGGTCGGCCCTAGGCTCACGGAAAAAGGTGCGCGCTCCCTTGTAACATGAAACTGCAGGTGGACAAAACCCAAAAATAATTGGCAAGCGCGAGACGCACGGCTGTGTTCGTCGGTTCCTTCTTCTGGTTCGTGGGAGGACCCCAACTATTTGTCTCACCAACCAACCGCTTGCGGCTTCGCCATTGTGAGGCTGTTTTTCGTTCCTGTGGTTCAATTATCGCATGCCTGGGTTCTCTCAGTGTCACGTCATGTTTGTGTTTGTGCTATCTAAGTCCAACTTGTTTGACGAAATGCAGGGACAGTGCTCACCCTATCCATCGTTGGCTGTTGGATTGGTGGCTAGAATTAGTAGAGTTACAGCTAACACTTCCAACATAGGTGAGTTTCGTTTTGGGGCGATGCTTTCAGGGTGCGTTTTGGCCCCCAGCCTTTGGCAAACCAACACATTTGCACGCTCTCTGCTCTGCTCAGTCCGAGCTGGGTGTGCAGCCCCCGGTGGGCTTTTGGGCACCTTGGACTTGGCCTTATCCCAACAAAACAAGGGAAGCGTCCATTTGGTGAAGCGTCCCAGGGTTTCCCCCAGCGATTGGTGCCCTTTTGGCCCCTTTTTGGGGGGAGGGTTCCCCTACTAAAATAGACTACAGCGAAAAAAGGGTACCCTTTTTTAAACCTCTCTACTGGCTCTACTGGAGGACCTAGGTGTTCTGTTGTTTCATAGAAACAACCGTCGGTTTTAAATTTAGTCCATCACTGCTGGACATGGGTTGTTTTTGTTCAGCGAACTTAAGCAATGGAGGGAACCCATGAACAAAAAACCAAGCGCACTCTCCAATTGGGCGGGATCCGTGGGTTTCTTGCAGTTGCCCCCGTTGCAAGGGTTGCGGAAACAAAAATCATTTAGTTGATCGTTGGAAGTCCGGCAACCCCTTGGCAGCCCCTGTTTACTGAGAATATGGAAGCCATTTCAAAAGCGAGCCGAGGGATGATCCCCGAAACGAAGCACACAAGAAAGGACTATCCGAAAGGATGGTGGATGTTTGCTCCAAAGGACAAGGATGCAGTGTAGTGCCAGACCATGAGGTAGATCAGAACGACAATGAGTAGGCGTACCATGTGCGGCTCAGAGACGCTTCAAATCTGCCCCATGTTTTCCCCATCAACAGCGCGGGTACCATCAAGCAACTCAACATGGGTTGTATCAGTTCCGAGTGAACCAATTTGTTCGTGTTGGTTTCATAAAAAAGCATCTGTGAATTCAGCAGCACCCCGAAACCTTCATCAGCCCTGTTAGGTGATTCTGCCCGGTTTAGTTGAGAGAATGGTAAAGCCTACATGGGCGTGTGTAGTACCCTTGTGAGGTTTTGTAAAACCAACAATAAAACCAACATATGTGGTGTCCCCCTATTTTGACATATATATATATATACACATTGACCACGTTCGTAGAAACAATATTCAATGTGTGAAATGGGCGCTGCTCAATGTCGGTTGAGTTGCTGCAAATCTCGCAACATCATGAACCTACAAAGCCACCCAGGCGTGCACCACCGGTTCCGAACACAACGATCCCTGTGGTCGTCTTCATTCTTAGAGGTCCGAACCCGAAGCCGGAAATATGAAGTCAGACCGCCTGAGGACCCGGTGGGCTACACCCGCGACGGCAGCTCGAATCGATCAAGAAGACGAAGCGGATTTGATTTGGACACAACACAGAGGTAATTCCGGTTTTTGGGGGATACACGGTGCATCCATTTGGGGCACATCCAGGGATAGTTGTGCCATCTACTGTCCCCTCACTCCCTGAGTTCCTGGACTCGATTCTTTTCGAGAAAAAAACACATTTTGGTGGCAAACGAAAGGTTTGGATGTGTTTTGGCCAACCCACTGAGACAGCGAGCCCCAGGTGCAGTAATTTGCCTGGCGCAAGCCAGCTCGAGGCGACGCGGAGACCTTCAAGCGCCGCAGGGAGACGGAGGTGAAGCACGGGCGAGTGGCCATGTACGCCACCATGGGCGCCTGACTCAGAGAGTGGTTTGCTTCTTTTTTTTTGGGGGGGGGGGGGGAAACTGAGATGGTCGTTATAGGTTTTTTGGCCCAAGCGTCAAGAGTCTTAAAGTGGTTTTTAGCCATCCGGTTCCTTAGGTTTGTTAGCTTTTCAGTGTTTGGTGGGGATTTCCATTTGACCCAGCAAAAGTTGAAACTTTTGGCGGAACTGAAAACGGACAGCCCAGTTAAAGTGGGTTTTGCCAGCTGCTGTTTTCTAATCGTGAGGTCCACGCCGATGGGTTTGGACGTGGCTTTAGGTTTTCTTGGGTGCAGCAAGCATAGCACAAGAAACCCAGATCAAGCGAAACCCGTGATTGATTCATGTCTCAACTAGCCCCCTCTTCATTCCCGGCTTGAAGTATCCTTTGCAGAATGAATTCAAGCCCTTGCCCAGTGGCCCCCTTTTCTTCTCTCTCACTCTCTCTCTCTCTCTCTTTCCTTCTCGCTCTCTCTCTCTCTCTCTTTGGGAATTGGGAAGGGCTTCCCGTCAAAAACCGCCCCAAAACAACCGCCATGGTTTTCCCACGGATTGAAAGGGTCCCAAAACCTCCAGGCGCTAACTCTTGGGCTCGAAGTGCCGGCCATTGGCTCTCAGCCCTGCCAGCCTGCCCTGCTGAAGCCATGGAGCCCATGGAGCTCTTCTACTTTGTGCTTCCTGCCCCATCCGTCGAGAAGAGCAAAACCTTCTTCTCCAAGGTCTTCGGGTGGACGGACTTTGGGGGACCACTGGGGGGCCACGTAGGATCCACCAACACGCCTTGTGGCCTGGGGGGGGAGGTGAACGAAGTGTACTTCTGCACTTTGGATTTGAAGGAGACCCTTGCAAAGGTGACGGCTCATGGTGGCACCGTGCTGAAGGAGACGGAGAACTCGGTGGGTAAGGCCGCTTTGTGCCGCGACAACCAGGGGACCCATCTCTGGTTCCAGGAGCCCGGCGAGAAGCCGGAGATCCGCGAGCATGCGATGAAGCCCAAGAGAGGTTCGGCCCAGGGGGACCTCTTCTTCTTCTCCATCCCGGCCCCCGAGGAGAGCAAGGCCCTGGCATTTTATCCCGGGGTTTTGGGTTGGACCTTCGGCCCCAAAGGGAAGCAGGGTGGCATGGGGATCGAGAACACCCGCGGACCACAGGGCGGCCTGTCCGTGGGCAACACGAAGCAGTTCCCCAGCCTTTGGCTGCGCGTGGACTCCGCCGCGGACACGCTGCGCCGAGTTCTAGAGGCCGGGGGGAAAGGGGAGATTTTTGAAGCCCCCGAAGGGACGATGAGCGAGTGCGAGGATGATCAAGGGGTCAAGTTTGGCATTGTGCAGCCCGCGCCGGGCTTTTAGCTGGGCAGCCGGAGCGGATTCGCGAGCGCTTTGGTGCATCCGGGCGCTCACTCGCTTGTTGTACAGCATCTCGAGAAGAAAGCAAAAGCGGCTAGCACCTCACCAAGTGGCCGTGGCCCAGGTCTCCTTGCCCATGTGATCAGGAGTCAGCAGCACATCCCCACTCAAACGAACTGATGGCAAGGTGCATACAAGGCCGAAGCAAAGTATGACCTTGGTTCAAATGGAAGCCAAGAGGACCGCAGGGTCCCAATCCCCTATGTTGACACATGCCTGTGTGGTTTTAGACTCTCAAGATCGCATTTTGCCAATTCCAAGAGAGTTGTATGCAGTTGTTTCCTTTTGGCATGTGTTTCCGTTTCGGTTGTTAGGCAACACGGGGCTTCTTTTGGGGGCGCTTTCAGATGCTAGGAGTCCTAGGAGTCCCTTGGCTCAGTTTGGCTTCAGCTCTCGATTGAATCGACGCGGGATCACCAGTTTGAACCAGCCAAATGGCTGTGGCTCAAAAAACCGGAATTCCAAAATGGGTTGCCCTGGTAAGTGGAAACGTGGACCAAACCCTGCGGTTTGCCCCTCCTGTTTAATTTTGAGCCACACCCAAATGGCTCCATGTTTTCCACTCAGGATACATCGTGCCTGAGTACTTCAAGTGGCCAGGACGGTGAAGGTATGCTCAGGCTGTGTCTGGAGACCGGCAAGCACCTGCGCTAAATTTCTTCCATTTACTGAAATGAAGAGGTTGTAAAGTATCTTGTTGGTTTTAAAGGGATTCCATCTCTTTTTGTTCCTGGGGGCTTAAGCAAATGGAAGAGTTGCAGGATTCTTCAACATTTCTCAATCCTCATGCCAGATGGTAGTTGTTTGTCTGTTTTGCGCTGCAGATTGCAGCATAGTATGCGCGATTCCATGTATAACAATCGTTGTGCAGGATACCTGTCCCCGTCCATGGGCCTGAAGTTCGCGGATGTGCCCAACGGCCTGGCTGCCATCACCAAGGCGTGGGATCGCTTTGCATTTCGCTTGCATATGAGCCACGTGCTCAAAACCTGAGTAGATGAAGGATAATAAGGGACAATCCCAGCCAGAAATAGTTGCGGATATCCGCCTTTCTAATTCTTTACATGGTTCTGGGTTCACCATTTTTGTACCGGGTTTTGATTGTGACTCATATGTGGTTGTTTTGTTTTGTGTTGATTGTTTTTGTCCGCTGTTTTCTAGTACATAGGTTTGCAGCCTTGATTTTCTGAGTAGCGCTGTTTAATAATAGACCCCTTTAGCAATCTCTTGCTTTGACACCTTTGCTAGGGCCCCGTTGCAAACAAGTGTGCTAGACATTTCAAGGTAGTACACAAGACTATCTAGACTAGAACCTTGAATGAGCTTCAAGGTGCTGCGGCATACCTCCCAAATTCTATCTAGAAGCCTGGCCCGTGACTATAGCAGCCAAGCTCAGTTTTCCCCTCCCAAGGATACCCCATCCCAAAGCAGCCAGGGCCTCCAATAATCTATTTGGAGCCGCAACAACCTATTTAGAACCCTGCCGCTGCCTGCAGCACTTTCACCCCATCATCCTACAGCAAACAACGCTTCTCAAGATGCAATCTAGTGATAACATAAACCTGCCAGTGGCCGAATAAAGGCCCAACACTTTATCACTTCCATACACCCTAGACAAATGTAAACAAATCTACAAGGTCCAAACACGTCCAAAGAAAAACATAGTAATAACACAACAAAAGGCCAAGAAGGGCCAAAGTCCCTCCCGCCGCCTAGAAACACACGCCCAAGAACACCAGAGTGCTTCTGAATGTTTGGGCACATTCTTTAAGGGCCCCCTGAATTTCAAGAAGAGCCCTCTTGGGTTCGAGCAAGAAGCCCCCAGAGTTCTGCTGGAACCTTCTGTCTAGGAAGAACCTGCTGAGATCGAAAACCTCCTTGAAACTAAATGAGGCCACAGCCCCCAAAGAGAGCCCCACATGAAAAGGTGATTCAGAGGCTGAAGCCAGAGCACAAAAAAACACACTTGTCTTCACATACACAATCTGGGCACATTGGGACAACAGCTACAAATTGGCCTGGTGCCCTTACCCACAACCCGAAATGAAGATGATTTGTGCGGAGGGTGCCTTGTCAAAATGATGTATTTTTATTGTTGACCAAGATGCATTCTGTCAGAAGGTAATTGCTTGTCCACATGCCAGCATATTTTGCAGATGTTTGTTGACGACTTCTTGGCCTTAGATGCTGGGGGCATTCGTTGCTATACACAAAGGGTCGCTGCTCGGATGTATTTCCATGCACAATTGCCAGACTCGAGCCCCGAATCCAAGCTAAGGGCTGGTCCACTTTAAAGCCACTATACCAAGTGCATCTTCCCAGGTCTGGATCCGGGGATCGCTTCGGGCAGCCGTCATGGGTTGCCAGGTCCCGGGCAACGGCTGGGCGCAGATCGTGGCCTTCGCGGGTTACTACGAGCTCTTCGTCTACAAGTTCAACGGCACCCCAGGCGGTCTGAAGCCATGGGGTCAAAGGGCGTCAAACAAGAACCATAGCCTATGAGAGCAACTGAGGCATCATATATGCTGGTCTATTGCCTTGATGGTGCTCAGAACTCAGGGCTTCCCTTAAAGAAAACCATGTAGGGCATGGCAGGGGTCATTCCAATTCACATTCCCTGAAAACTGGCAGGTTGCGTCTATTTGGGGAGGACATGTGGTGCCCATTGAGCCTGGGGGCTCACCTCGCGCTGGGCGAATTAGTCGAATCGCCAGGCGACTACGGCTGGAAGGCCATCAGCTCCCCGGACGCCGAGGTGCGCAAGCGCAAGCTCAACGCCGAGTTGGCGAACGGCCGCCTCGCCATGCGTCGGCCTCAGAGTGGCTGACTTTGGGTAGATCCTTAGCCCTGGAAGCGCCTCCTCCCTGAGTTCTTGGGTAGTGGATGGTAGTGGATTATGGACTAAGCCTTCCTGCTCATGTTTGCGGTGATGTCGATGTTTTCTTGCACGGGAAGACCCACTTAGTTTAGATATTAAGTTTGGATTGCCACAGATTCCCTCCCCACCAGCTTCCCACGCTCACGCCGTTCTTTGCTGTTGTTACTGTCTGAAATTTTGCGAAGATGGCGAGAGACTGGCAACCTTCTTCAAACAGGGTCCCTCAAAGGATACTTTTGGGCCAGCTAAAACCACTTGTCGGAGCCTCATGCTTTTGGGAGGGTGTTTTCCGCGTCCCTTCAAAAACCAAGCAACTAAAGGCGGGCCCGATTTTCGCAGTGAAGGCCTGGTCTTCGTAGTTGGGTCACTCTTGTGTTTTGTGTTTTGTTGCATCGTGGACAGGGCGAACAAGCACCTGTTGCACTTTGTCGATTCCGGGCTGGAGTAAAGGTGTACATGTCGTACACAAGTACAAGATCCGGGATCACTGTGTCATTCTACAGAGCGCGTATCCAGCGATGTTCTAAGGCAGCTGCACGCAACAGTGATTCTCAGGGCTTAATGCAAGGGCAGAATAGTTAACACATACAAAAGCTTACACATGTTTACACCATTTTGCTCCTTCCAGCTTCTACTTGCGCAAGTCGCGAAACAGCAACACTTTCAAGAAGGCCACTCACTCTGCATATGGACAAACATGTCAAGATGGCACAGCTCTTTGGTATTTGGTCCACAATCGATGTGGTTGCCCACGGCGCAGAATCTGGGCAGTTCGCGGTTTTGTGTGCCGGACTCGGCTCTCCCCGGATTCCCCGCGATGCCACCATAGTCTGGCCCCGAAGGACATGTCCATGTGAAATAAAAGAAAAGCAAGTAAGGTTGCAACCTTGCGGGTACGCAAATTTCTTAACAATTGTCAGCCTTGGTTCCACAAGGAAAACGTGCTTTTCAGCATCGATTTCGAGATCGCGACTTGAATTGCCCGGTGGCAATGCCCACAGGCAAATCTCCTCGAGTCCATGTGATGCTACGACTACACCAGCTCGTTTGCGCTCGTAAAGATTAACTTAAATCATGTGTCCCTGAAGAGCCTCCCGAGGGAGGGCATCCCCAGATTTGAGGAAATATGCCCGAAACCAAATTAAGCCTTATTAAGCCTCATTAAGCCTTATTCAGCGGGACTAAGCGGTATTAAGCGCTATTACGCCTTATTAAGTCTTATTAAGCAGTTATTAAGCCCCTTCTCAATTGAGATTACATCCCCCCATGTCCACCACAAGGTCCGAGTCAGATTCATGGCCAAAGAGAGTTCCCTTCCTCTAAGAAGGTTTCCACTTCCACTACCAAGGGAAAACGGGGTACGGTAACCACTAAAGCATGTAAATGTGTCCTTGGCATGGGGAAGCTTTAATTTAGGGGTACTACCCACTTCAATTTCCGCGGCTGTCGGTATCTCAGGATGGCGATCATTGGCATGTTCTTCCAAGATGGGCTCACAGGCGGGGTTTCGTCACCGCACGTGAAATGCCCTGGAGGAATGTCTGGGTCAAAGGCTTGGTGATGTCCAGTAGTTGCCCGTTTAGTAGGCTTTGTTCGTGCTTGGATCTCAAGTGATTTCTTGGAGTCTCCATGACCCTGAAACAAATAGGATTTTGGATAAGGCACCCATGTTCAAAGGATCATAGAGACTCCAGCTGTATCAGTGGAGCACTTACTGTGGGTGGCTTTGAGATAGGGACCCCCGAAGACTGACAGGTTTCCTCTAGGTTTCCCTTCCAGGCATAAAAGGACCACTGAAACGGTATCCAAGTTGTGGTGAGGCTTAGGGTACATTGCGACTAAAGGCTGGGGGTTGCTGGGGGGAAGTCCCACAAAGAGCTCAGCAATTTTCCGAGGAGCCGAGGCAGAATGGCGTCCAACCCTGATCAGACCGCCGAAATTCAGCGCGGCTCCTTGTTTTTTTTTTTGTTGTTGTTTTTTTTTTTTTTTTTTTTTTTTTTTTTCTGGGCTCTCCGAAAACCGGGATCCAGCTTTTAGGGTTGACCAACTATGAAACTCGGGAAATCTATTTTTTTTTGGTTTGGCCCGGAGCTGGTCCAAGCGGTTTTTTGGCAATGCTGGCCTTCATCTGGCGTGTTGACCTTTCACTGAAAGGGTGATTTTGCAGACTGGGCTCATGAAAGGCAATCCTTGCTTTTCGCAAGTCGGGGGTGGGACTTGGTGACGTGGTTTCCACCCATGGGGCTGAATTTGGGATCCAACTTTTTTTTGGGGAAAGCCAGGCATTTGGTTGGTGGGACATGAATTGTTGGTAGCTGCAACGCGGTTTGCATGACCAGCTTGATGCTTCATTCACAATCCCCTCCTATTCAACAAGGTCAATCCGGAGAGGTGAAGGCTCCAGTCGCACAAACGGATATGCGACAAGATGCTTCTCGGGTTTTGCTCTTGACCCAGTTTCGATGCAAAGTCGGAGGTCCTGAATGGTTGGCTTTCCTGTTATTTGTCCAACGCCGTGTCCCGTTGATCATCATCAAAAGGTTCCTTTCTTGGACAAACCCAATTCAGTCAAGGTCAAGATATCTAGTTGTTCGGCAAAGGATATGAGAATGACAATTCGTGAGCTGCCTGGAGTGAGTCTCCAGGGACCATACGCTAGAAATGTTGACATCAGATTGTACAACCAGAAAGGTGCGAGCTGTTCGCCTTAGATGGTTGTTGGTGTTTCAACTCAGGGCACCAGGGTAATCATTTTGTGTGTAACATCCCAGAACCCATGTGTTGGAACCCACTCAACGGGTCACCCCAATTAAAAGGGAAACGTTGCGGTAAGCCGAAGGCTTCTTTCTGCAGGCTCCGCCTGGGGCGACTGGTCCCTCTACACCGACAGCCCCCTGCGTGCCTTTGAGGAGGAGACGGGCGCGCCACGGCTGAAAGAGGGACCACAGCGGCTCTAAGTGGTTGGCCTTGCGTGCTTCAGCAAATCTGTGGTTGCAAGAGGGTTTGGGTAACCATGTGTTTTTTTTTGCCGGACCATCTGAGAGTAGGATACCAAAAGAGAAACCAGTGGACCGTCCAAGAATAGATAACCAAAAGGGACACACTCTAACCTGCATTTGGCCCAGATGGGGTTAACTAAATCCAATTGCTTTTGACAAAGTGCTTGTTCGCCATCATTACAGACATGAGCAAAGGGGTTCTTGTGAAGTACTACCGAAATCGCTCAACTAACTCGCGGACCATCGATTGCTTGGCGGTTTCCAGCCGCACCCTTAGACTTTTATTGGGGTCGTTTCAAAGGGAAACCATCAGACAAAAGAACATATTGAACAAGTGTTCCATGTTTCATTCTCTCAAGGTAGACTCAAACCCCGGGATGGTGGATGTCCTCAAAATGGGGCCTGGGTTATGTCTTTGGGATGAGCAAACAGAATTTCCAGCCCCCCTCCAATTCCAGGTCCAGCCTCCGGTCGGCTTCTGGGACCCCCTGGGCCTCTCTGCCAGCGGCAACCTCTCCGCCGGGAGCCCAAAGGCGTTTGCCCGACCGTGAGCCACTCAAGGTGACGGGTTCTAAGAGAATCTTCCCATGAGGGGCAAGGAGCTCGCTGGAAATGTCAGTTGAGGGGGGCTTCTAGGCATCCGCAACGCGGGGAAATCCTGGGTTTTAGGTGGCCATTTTCTGTGGCTGGAACATCTGGTTATACGCTTCTTGTGAGTGGACAAGGCAATCCCTTTGAAAGTAACAAAGCAGTCAATGTGGATAGGAATCCCAAAGCAGACATGTCCTCGTCTTGTCAAAGTGTCGAAAGCTTGCGCTGGCACCCACATGGAACCTGATGACCAATCCAAGGTTGGCACAGAGAGGGACCCTTGACCCCAGATCAATGAACTAGTTGAGTTGGGTTTAGGAATCAGGGGCCACCATTGTCCATGTGAGGATAAAACAAGCTCACTCGTGGATGTGTTGTTGGCTTATGGTTTGTTTGTAGGAGGGTATCATTATTGCAATGCAAATGTATCCGCGCAATTTCAGTCGAGACCACCTTCGGGACTCTTCTTTTTCTTCGCTGAACCCCCCGTTGAAACCCAGCGGCTTTTTTTTGGCATAGTATGTGTTGGGAGGAGTTTCCGTAGATGAACTGCCCGAGTGGGCCAGGAGTTTCCCATGGCCACTAGGGGTTTGGGATTTTCATTGCTCACGCATGGCGGTTTGAAGGTCAAGGCATGTCCTGAACAATTTTCCACAGAGAGGTTTTGGCTGGTTTTGTTGCCTATCAATGTCCGAAGAGTGTGTAATACCATGCCACGAGGACCTTTTAGTGAATACCCGAAGAATCTCGCGACCTCATAAAGGGCCTTTTTGAGGTGCGCAGCACCTCCGATGAAGGTCCCTTTTCCTCTTCCATGGAGGATTCTATTGGGGGGGCCCAAAAGTGATTGCTTTCCTTTTGATTTTCTTTTGACCCCGTCCAGAAAAGGGGTCCCCTCAACACCAAACCACCCACACACCACACACCTAATCCATATTCGTTCTATGGCTGTGGGTCAAAACCTTGTACCCCTGTTGAACGTCAAAATAGGTGGCAAATGGATGTTCATCCACCCCAAAATGGGATCGCCATAGGTTATGCCCCATGGCCATATGTAGCTCAATGGCAAGGCTCTGGCGCGCCGAGCCGAGGACTTTAAGCGCCGCCGGGAGGTGGAGCTGAAGCACGGCCGAGCGCGGAACCCAAGCCGCAGACTCGATCCCTAGGCTTCTTTTCAACCCGGTGGGTGGACACATGGCTGTGGGTCAAAAGTAGGGCAACCCCAAAGTGGGTCAAAAGTAGGGCAACCCCAAAATGGGTTGCCCTGGGAAATGGAAACATGGACTACAATCTGCGGTCCAATTCCTGGTGGTTTGATTTTGACCCATCATGGGCGTTGATCAATATTCCGTTCGGCCTCCAAATGACCACGGGCAACTTTTCCCGTGGCGAAAGTCGTCTTTTGCGGAGGGTTCCCTTTTGGTCACCCCATGTAAAGGACCTGTTGATCAACTCCCACATCACAGTCTTGGGCGTCTAGGTGAGCTTCCATTGATGTTTCAAGGGCAAGCATAGGGAATCCTGGGATCGCGTTTGAAATTGGCTGGGTTGATTAGAAATCGGATTCCGGATCACACGAAACGCGTAACGGATTTTAGGGGTCAAGTAGCTGCTACCCTGATTTTGGGGTGGCTGGGTGCTAGGTATCCTTACTCATCCATCGTCGAGTTTCAGTGAATCCACAAGGAGACTATCATGGAAAGGGGACACGGGAGGATTGCGATTGTGAGGACAGTCTCTCAGAGCACTGTTCGCTCCCGTTGTTGGAGACAGGGTAGATGCATGCGGGTGTTTGTGGGTTCGCTGCCACGGGCATTGAATCCGCATAAGATACGATTCTCCATCATTTGCACATGAAGATTTACATAATAGACTCAGGTTTGCCAAGTCACTCGACCATTCTGCTCCTGGGAAAAAGTTGATTGCCTCACTGGTTATGTGGCTTGCATGTTTTGGGGAAGCACCTCATGCGTCTCATTTGCTTTGATTTTCCAGACACTTTGGTTTAGACTCCCCAGGAAGAAGCCACCAGCCAACGCGTATTTCCTGGCTTTGACCCCCTCAGGAATACCGCCGTTGCTAGGCCATCTTGTCTAATCTCCAGAAGTGAGTATGCTTGAATCATCGTTGGAGGTTTCTGGCATTTGCACGGCAAATGCAGACTCCAGACGAACCTTCTACCCACGGCATGCAGGGTGTGTACATGGCTCTTGGCTCGCCCAAAGGCTGTTCTTCCGGAGACTTGGGGAGATGCGGCCAACGTCACGTTTGCCGCCTTCAATGAGGTGCGCTCGGCTCGTTCTGTTGGCCCAAGGTGGCCATGTTCGCCACCATCGGCTACATCCTGCCGGAGTACTGGAGGCATGGGAAATTACACCCTCATGCGAGGTGCGTGCTTCAGAAGACATAAATCCAGCGTTATGAGCTTGCCTTGGTGTCAGTAGTCTTGCTGCTCATATCGAGCTCACCGGGCGAAACACGAGCGACAACCCATGCTGAAGCCCGTTATATGATATATGTCTTTGTTGTGCTGTTTTTGTGTTTGCTTGTGTTTCGCTCTTTTTGGCGGGGGGAATTCGGTGTGTGAACTACCTAAACATGATAATTTGTTATAATTTGCCTAGATTGCCAGCAAATCGGGTGACACAAGTTTGGTCAACTGGTTGCATGCTTTAGGAAGCACCTAGTGGACTGATACCTTGCTGGGACTCGGAATTGAAACCAGCTTCACTGGACAGCATTTGGGGCAACCAATTTGTGCAAGAACACTTGTTGTCTGTGACCACGCATGTTTGCAAAGGCATTGGTTCCAGTTGACGTTTTAAGCCATACCTTGCTAAGTTCATTCATGAGTTGTCCAACATCTTGGAGCCTCCAATGGACTTCCGTGCTTGATTTGGCATCGCTTCAATTCCAACGGCTCTGATGATTCCCACTAGTCGAACGGCACGGATGGTATGCCCAACTCAGCGGAATGTAACAAGCTCACGAGCTCACGAGCATGTTGCTGCATTCCCGCTGCTCGTTTTTTTTAGTTTGGTTTTGCATTTCGGGGCAAGGCCAAATATGCCCGACTCAGCTCATGGGGTCGGTGCAACCCGGGGGGAAGGTGGTCGTTTTTGAACGCGTGTTTTGGCTCGTTTTTGAACGCGTGTTTTGGCTGGTTTTTGAACGCGTGTTTTGGCTCGTTTTTGAACGCGGTTTTGCTCAAGAGTAGGTGACTTACAGCAGCACGGCCATTTTTCCAAGTGTCCATGCACACCACGATGAGGCGCACGAACACGCACCACGATGCACGTGTAGCACATGGATGGCGCCGTGCTTTTGGGAGACAATCGTCAACTGTAGACCCGGAACACAAAGCGCAAGGAAAGCAAAGCGACATCATCATCATCATCATCATCAACATCAACATCATCATCATCAACATCATCATCATCATCATCATCATCATCATCATCATGACCATCATCATGATTATCATCATCAACATCGTCATCATCACTACCAACAACACCATCACCACCAGCGCGCAGTCGCACGGTCGCGCAGTAAGAGGCGAACGTAACTGCCCCACCCCACCCCCCCCCCCAGCCCCAGGACGCAGTCGCACGGTCACGCAGCAAGAAGCGAACGTAACTGCCCCACCCCACCCCCCCCCGCCCCAATACGCAGTTGCGCCGCCACGCAGTAAGCGGCGATCGCAATTCCAGGGCTCCGATTCGCAAGTTACTTAGGCCGTATGAGCTAAGGAGGTTTTTTGTGTCGCGAGGACAAGATAACTCAGAGCTTGAAATTTCACGAGTTTTCACGGCTTTTTCACGGAGTAGTAACGGCCTTTCAGTTTCCCGCGCGAGTTATTACGGCCGCTAGGCCGAGTTTTCACGGCTTTACGGGGGCCAACGAGCGCAAGTCGCGGACATCTTAGCTCAAAAAGCCAAGGTAACTTGGGACTCGGAGCCTCCTGGTTGCCCCCTTCCCCCAGCCCCAGGGCGCAGTTGCACGGGCACGCAGTAAGAGGCGAACGTAACTTTCCCACCCCACCCCCCCCCCACCCTACGGGTGCCGCAGGATAGCCCCCCCCATGTGTTCGAAAATGACCCACTCTGTGTTCGAAAATGATCCAGGACATCGGTGTTCGAAAATGATCCAAAATCGGTGTTCGAAAATGATCCCCCTCCCCAACCCGGGTGCGTCAGGTTCCCTGGGTACCTCTCCAAGTTCCTGGACGTCAAGTTCTCGGAGGTGCCCAACGGCCTCAGCGCCTTCTCGAAGGCGGGAAACTGGCCGAAGGCCCAGGGCCGACTCGCCTCTTTCACTAATTTCACTTCCCCCTATTAATACAAATCCATATCCAGGGGATCCCTAATAATAAAAAACATGTGTTGCCGGCCGGGATGTTTCTTTTTTTTTGGGGGGGGTCGTTTATTATTAGGGGGAAGGGATTAACAGAAAGCCGGTCCCTCACTTCAACCTGGGTCGCCAGCCAACACATTTGCAACAGCAAGGAGAACCCATTGGGCGCAAAGGCTAGACTAGACAAGCCGCTTCCCTCGCGGAACACAAGCTCGCGCTTCCCGAGCTTGAAATAGCCAGACTTGTGTGGTCTCCACGGGACGGCGTGAGCAGTTCCGGCGCCCGGGGAAATTGTTGAACCGCAGCCAACTTTGATGGCCCGCTCCATACCATCGCCTTGAAAAACATAGTTTGGCCAAATTGTTTGCTGTGTGCCCCAGGTGTGGCCAAGGTGTATCCTTCAGGCAGGGGCACAAGTGTTCTGAGATAGCACTTCCTACTTTCCGACGCTCATGGCGCCATTTGCTGAATGTTCATTCCTTCGGACTCCCGGGCTTTCCTGAGAAGGATCCCCAAAAACAAACACTTGCCACTGATCAGGGACTGAGAAATGTAGTGAAGCCCCCTGGTTCTTTCCTTCCTTCGGGATTTTTCCTGGTCATCCTTGAAACAATTTCCAAGCCTTGGTTCTCAGGGAATGGCCAAAACGGATCTTGCTGGTTCTCAGGGACTGAGAACATGGAATCCACCCCATAAACCATCAAACTGGTGGTTTCTTTCAGGAATCCAAGAATCCCTAGGTCATTCCCCTAGAAACAATCCCCAAACCAATTAAACAAAAACAAACAAACATCCCTCGGTGTCCCTTTCATTCGAATCCAACTACCCCCATAAACCATCCCTTGGTGGAATCATTCCCCTAGAAACAAATCCCAAGCCCATCCCTCGGTTCAACCCGAATCCACCAAACACGATGTCCGCTGTCGGTCCGAGATCCGCTCAGGTCCCGGCCTTGGGCTGGCTGCAGATCGTGGGCTTCGCGGGGCTGGTGGAGATCAACGCCCGGAAGCCAAGAGATACGCGGGGAAGTACATGTACATATATTATGTATATACATATTATATATGTATATATGTGTATATATATATGCATAAATATATTCATATATATATATATATAACCTGAGGGTCCAAATCCGTAACTACAAGGTACTTAACGGAATCCGTAATATTCGTGTGTTTTGGCTCAACATGTCAGGAGCGCGGCTTCGGGGCGAAAAGCCGTGAATATGACATGTTGCACCGTGTTGCACCAAAATTCAGCCATCCCCTTAGCGGAAGAGTGTTTTACTCTGACAGCTTCACTTCATTTGCAACCGCGGCATAGTTGCATCATAACCTTTGGTGATCAGCTTGTCTTGGGGGCATGGGGTTGCTCAAAAAGGACTCTTGCGCTCTCTAGCACATCAACCCACCCGGTCTAGGCTGCAGTTGTTGAAGAAAAATATCACGCGGTAAAGTCGTGTTCGATTGAAACAAGTTGCTTCCAAAGCCGTGCCGGCGCAGTTGTGGGAGTTAGATCGGATTAAGTTGTGTCAAATCGCACTAAACCTCAGAATGTACATTAGTTTAATGTGTGAGTGCTGTGCCATGCGAAAAAAGTGTCCACACATCACGCGATAAAGTTGCATGAAATTGCGTTAAAAACCGTGAATGCCAGCTTCCGGGCGTTAAATCGCGTTAAATTGCGGCATTAGTTCTGGGAAACGTATTTAATGCGCGAGTGCTGTTTCGATGCCACCAGGGTGATTCTGATGCACTGAAGGATGTTGCGATGCCATATCGGTGCTGCACTTTCCCCACGATCGCTGTTCTTGCCGGACATGGTGAAGACATGTGTAACATTCGGCAACAGTCCCTCAGCTTGAAACAATGCAGAAGGTAGTTTGTCGCTACTCAGGCATTAAGATCTTTGCGCATCTTTGAGCATCCCGAGGCTTTTGACCCGCAAAACCCCGCTTTAGAGGCGAATGTATGACATGTTGCCTTAGGCAGTGCTTCTGTGTGCCATCCAGCGATGAACGTATCGCGTGGTCTGCGCTGGGTTTGTGTTCCCAAATGGCTTCAAAATGAGAATCCGCAATATTCACGTACTCGGGCCCAGGAGTGTCAGAAGCACGGCTTTTTCACGAAAGTACCTCAGTATAGAGTACTTGGACCCTGAGGGATATATACACATGTATGTTTGCATATATATATATATATATGCTACCCCCCCCCCTTGAAATACTCAGGTTTTGGGCCAGAACTGAGGTTTTTTTTGCCAGACTGGGGGTGACAAATTCCTTGCGACTCTGAAATGAACTGACTGGACGCTCAACTCCATACAAATTCCAACCAAGCAGAAGTTAAGCTCAACGTTGAAGAGTTGCGAGTTGTGTGACCGTCACATTGGCGCGCGAAGTGCACTTAAAGTCACATTGAAGTATGCAAAGTTCACTTTGGCAGCTCCAGCTCGAAAAGCACAACTGTCCAGTACAAGAGTAGTGCGCGAAGTATGCTTTGGCAGCCTCAATGTGCCTGTAGCAGCTCTACTATTGTGTGTTTCATATTTTGTTTGGCTGTGAAATTCAGCAAATCATCAACTTGGGGAAAAGGAACTCATTCCTACTTCATGTCCTGGCGCATTTGCATTTTCATGTTAACTCGAGTGTTGTGCAGAATTCCATGTACATGCTAGTTCAATCTGGTTGAAACATATGTTGCAAAGCAACTATCCCATGTGTGTGTGTTGCTTGTCTAACTTGGTTCAATCATCGCCAACAACAAGTATTGAAATTCAAGTAAGGGAAGGATATCCAGTTTAAAACGCTTTCGAGTTCAAACCAAATTCAAGTTTACTCGTTTGGAGTTTCTTGTGCATTTCAATAATCAACTGGAGAAGATGGCTATTGTCCTTATCGAACTCCATGTGGTTTGAACCAAGCAAGAACTAAGCCAAGCCAATGCCTGGAACGTGCTTTCAATCATAGATCTTATTATTGGCATAAATGCTGCAAAAAGGCAGTGTTTTTCAGCATTTGCTCAGATCGTGTTGCCTTAGATCGAAGATCGAGTATACAAGATTCCACAAACATATGTTTAGAACATCCTCAATCCTTGGCCCCTAAAAACTTGACAGTTTGTTCTAGACTCATTAAGGTTTTGCCCCCTGCATTAAAGATTGAAGATCTACTATATTTTCTATTGAGACTTGAGAATCTTCAATCCTGGCCAGCCCTCAAGCCCACACAAAACCTGTAAAGATGTCAACAACATTTTTCCCCCCTGGCCAAATGCAGGCAGTGCAAGTGCACCTCCACAATTTGATTCTGACAATGTGCACTCCCGGCTTGGCAGCGAAATTCAGCAAATCATCAACTTGGGGGAAAGGAACTCATTCCTACTTCATGTCCTTGCGCAGTTGCATTTACATGTTAACTCGAGTGTTGTGCAGAATTCCATGTACATGCCAGTTCAGTCTAATTGAAACATATGTTGCAAAGCAACTATCCCATGTGTGTGTGTTGCTTGTCTAACTTGGTTCCATCATCGCCAATAACAAGTATTGAAATTCAAGTAAGGGAAGGATATCCAGTTTAAAGTTTAAAACGCTTTCGAGTTCAAACCAAATTCAAGTTTACTCGTTTGGAGTTTCTTGTGGATTTCAATAATCAACTGGAGAAGATAGCTCCCCTAAAAACTTGACAGTTTGTTCTAGACTCATTATGGTTTTGCCGCCTGCATTAAAGATTGAAGATCTACTATATTTTCTATTGAGAATCTTCCATCCTGGCCAGCCCTCAAGTCCACAAAAAAAACTGTAAAGATGTGAACAACATTTTCTCCCTGGCCAAATGCAGGTGCTTGGCAGTGCAAGTGCACATCCACAATTTGATTCTGACAACGTGCACTCCGGGTATGCCTTTTAGATTCTTCAAATCTGCACTTAGGGCAATCCAGGATCTGAAGATTGAAGATTCTCTGACAACTCTTTCTGAAATTCTCCAAATACGTACTTAGGGCAATCCAGGATGTGCTAGCATGTGCTAGCACATCCTGGATTGAAGATTGAAGATTCTCGGGCCACTTGTTCTGGAAATCTTCAATCCTTAGGACAAACTGATATGTGCTAGCACGTGCTAGCACATCTTGGATTGAAGATTGAAGATTGAAGAATCCCAGAGAGAGTTGTCAGAGAATCTTCAATCTTCAATCTTCAGTTCAGGATGTGCTAGCACGTGCTAGCACATATCAGTTTGTCCTAAGGATGGATTGAAGATTTCCAGAACAAGTGGTCTCAGAATCTTCAATCTTCAATCTTCAATCCGGGCTGTGCTAGCACGTGCTAGCACATCCTGGATTGACCTAAGTACCGATGCTAGAATTTAAGTCTAAAACGGAGTGCATTTTTGGAGCCTATTTTTTAGAAGCTGGAACGTGTGTTTTGCATGCAATTTTACAGCCAACATGTCAATTTCTGGCCAAAAACTTGAGTATTCCAGGGGGGGGGTACCATATATATATATATATATGTATACACATGTATACATTTATATTTATATATATATGTATATATACACATGTTTTTTGTGTCCCCTTCGGGTGGTGGTTTTAATGGGAGACTCCAAGAACATCACTGTTCGGGTCCCCCTCATGTTGACATGCTCATATGTGGCTCTGTTTTTTTTAGAGTTGCAACCGCAGAAGTGGTGGACAGGACCTTCCCTCCGAAGTCTGAAGTCCGAATCCCAAAACAAAGCTCGCACCCAAAGTCATAGAATGCGGGGCGTTGGGGTACGAACCAGATTTCGTCATACTAGCATCAGGTTTGGGGAGTGTAACTTTTTGCCATGCGTTGTTGGTGTTTTTGTTGGGGATATTACCTGGTTCGTAAAGTGGGAACAACAATGCGCTACGTCATTTGTTTGGTGGTTATGTTTTTCGTGTTTGAAAGAAAGACACCTGGTTTCGCCATGTTTGGTTTGCGAGGTACTTGTAGGTCGCTGAAGGGAAACCACCTCATGTGTTGCCTTCCTTTGGGTGTTTGACGGGAAGCCACATCCTTGCATGTTTGGTTTTCTGCAAACTGAGGGTTAATCATGTTTGGTTCGTTGATAGGACACTTCACGGACACTTCACGTTTTGCCTTAGATTCTGTTTGGCTGGGACATGAAGTCAATGCCAGTTGGGTGTGGCTCGAAAGTTCAAGAGCTAGGGTTTCGCAGGTTTGGGTCTTTGTTTCCATGTAGGGTGCCACTTTGGGTACCGTTTCTTGAGCCACAGCCATATTTGAGCGGCATTCTGTGGATGCGAACAGATCTACAACGAGCAGATCAACGATGAGCCGGGGAACTACGGCGCCGGCTTTCTTGGCCTCAGGCGGGCCGTGGTTTAAGCATGACCGTTTTTTTGGTGAGTGGCTTAAGCCCAAAGAGGGTGTAATACACGGGTTCCTATATTTTCCTGGTTGAAACTTCACTGTCTTTGACCCACCAAAGGTGACCTGACCGTTTTATAGGTGTCAGGGGCACGTAGATGAGTGAGAGAGACGTGGTGATGTAGGTTTGGGGCCAAGATGTAAAGTTGGACATCCTGGTGGAAGCGATGGTGGGAATAAAAACAAATGGGTGTGTGTGTGTGTGTGTCTACTTTTTTCAGGTTTGATTACATGGAACGCCGCCTTTTTTAAGGCCACCCTGTTTTGCTTGAGTTGGATTCAACTATGGTGTCCTCTTGTTCGAGAACATGGGATACAGGAGCCAGTTGACCCGGCCTCATGGGCAGCTCATTTGTGGGTAAGAGCAAGGATTCCTGATGAAGATCCTTTGGTGAATGATAGTGATTAGCTTAGATTCAACTAGATTTGCTTCCAACTTGCCCAGAATTATAGCAATTAGTCCAGCATGAAGTCACACCTTAAGCCGGTCGAGAGTCAAGTCGCGAGGTCCGTGGGCATCATGAACACGGGCATCACTGATCCGGAAGTGCGTAAGAAGAAGCTGAACGCTGAGCATCTCGGCCAATCGTTGGGGGGAACCTTGTGTTACTTTCACTCCAACCTGGTTTGGGGTCTCCTTAGAACATACTACAATGTTGTTTGTGGATTTGAATCCTTGGGTCTTATAGAGGCCAATGGGAAACCACCCACAGACCGCTAAACTGTCAATCCAAACCACCAATTATTGGGAAGCTAGAGTGTGTATATATATATATGTATATATTTATTTATATACGAAAGAGAGGTAGGCTATGACATAGGGCCATGTAATATTATATCTGGATTTCCCTAGATGGGTCAGGTTTCGGGCCCATTTTGTGCCAAGGTCAAGACAAAGAGTTGCTGGTGGACTTACAGAGTCATTGTAAAATTCGCAGCGCGGGGCCTGCAGGTTGGGAGCTCGTTTGCTTTATATGCAGGCTCTAGGAAAATCCTTGTCAAAACCATCCTAAGCATATCTACTTACTCCCCTGGGCAACCCAAAGCCCTTTCCATTTGTCTTCTTGGGCACCGCGCCCTTTTGGGTTCTGTGTCAGGGGAGTACGTTCCGAGACCCAAACATGGATTCACAATGACACAGGGTTCCACAGATTGTCAAGGCTTTCATGTCGCCCGTTCCTTGCAGTGTTTGTGAAGCTGAACGTTTAGCCACCATCAAAGCCCGGGTAAGTCAAGGTCAGTCAGCGAACAATCCAAGCCATGAATGCTTTAGGAATAAAGTGAGCAGGGTTCAAAGCCACTTTGCATTGCGATTGAACAGGGGATTGCGTAAGCTAGCCCTATGCTTGCGCAAGCTTGCGTAAGCATCTCGGCGTACGCTTCCTTACAACCTAGATTTGAGCAGGACGTTTTGCACGCCGCTCAAGTGTGTTTCCACGTGGTGAACATCTTCGGACCATAGTTGGCGCCAATTCATAAGCTTCATTTCGCATGGCCTGCGTGGCACATCCAATTTCTGGTTG
>CAUJNA010003660.1:1668148-1670648 GCA_963377175.1 Effrenium voratum | reverse complement strand
GACAACGCCACATTCCACATTCGATACACACCATGATGCATGCATTATAGTTTTGCAGTAAGGCAGAGAGAGCGAGAGAAAGAGAGTTACGCCCTTAAGTCAACAGCAACAGTTGAAACCTTCATCGCGAATCAACAAGCCGGCAAGCAGTCAGTTTTTACCCAGGTCAATGCAATGTCAGCATTGACATTTGGTTACTTCCCTGCACTCAAGCAACTATCGCGCTCCTGTGCATGTGTCAATGCTGCGCAGTCGCTGTACTGGTAGGCATAGTACCTTAATTATGGGAGACGGGACACAGACGGTGGTCCTTGCATAGGCGGAGAGATGATTCTCACTCTCTTGCTTTGTCCTGTAACGTTGACTAAATGCATATGCAAGCGCTTGTGCAGGACGGCTTGACTGGCAGCGCCTGGGGCGACTGGGCAAACTACACTGCCTCGCCTTTGCGAGCATTCGAGAATGAGCTCGGTGTGCAAGCTCCGGTCGGATTCTGGGACCCGGCCGGGTTCACGGCAGATGGCAGCACCGAGAACTTTGCCCGACGTCGCCAGACGGAGCTGAAGCACGGAAGAATTTCCATGCTTGCCACTTGGTCAAAGTTCGGCATCATATTTCATTTGGTTGGTTTGTTTCAATAACATAGCATCGGAACAAATTGTATATTATATCTTTACTTCTTAAGTTTGAGTTTGAACAAAGGCGACCATGGGCTACATCACCCCGGAGATCACTGGAAAATTCCCGGGCTATCTGAGCCCTTCCGCAGGCTTGAAGTTCGCGGATGTGCCCAACGGATTGGCGGCGATTTCCAAAGTCCCCGCTGCTGGGTGGGGACAAATCTTGGCTTACATGGCCTTCTGCGAGGTGTCCCAGGACCAGTCGGCGGGAACTCCTGCTGCGGCGGGTGACTTCGGATTCAAGGTGCTCACCGCGTCCGATCCAGAGGCCAAGAAAACCAAACTCGCAGCAGAGCTTGCGAACGGACGTCTGGCCATGATGGCCATCATCGGCATGTTCTTCCAGGCGGTGTTGGCAAAATTAGGCAACATGGTTGTTGTAGATTGTTGTATGTAATTCGTGGTCATGAGCGAATTCTTGTTTGGAAGAATCACCACCTGTTTCGGATACTTAGCGGGCACCCTGATGTAATGTGATTTGCCACCATGCGGTAGAACGTAGGGCGACAACGCCACATTCCACATTCGATATACACCATGATGCATGCATTATAGTTTTGCAGTAAGGCAGAGAGAGCGAGAGAAAGAGAGTTACGCCCTTAAGTCAACAGCAACAGTTGAAACCTTCATCGCGAATCAACAAGCCGGCAAGCAGTCAGTTTTTACCCAGGTCAATGCAATGTCAGCATTGACATTTGGTTACTTCCCTGCACTCAAGCAACTATCGCGCTCCTGTGCATGTGTCAATGCTGCGCAGTCGCTGTGCTGGTAGGCATAGTACCTTAATTATGGGAGACGGGACACAGACGGTGGTCCTTGCATAGGCGGAGAGGTGATTCTCACTCTCTTGCTTTGTCCTGTAACGTTGACTAAATGCATATGCAAGCGCTTGTGCAGGACGGCTTGACTGGCAGCGCCTGGGGCGACTGGGCAAACTACACTGCCTCGCCTTTGCGAGCATTCGAGAATGAGCTCGGTGTGCAAGCTCCGGTCGGATTCTGGGACCCGGCCGGGTTCACGGCAGATGGCAGCACCGAGAACTTTGCCCGACGTCGCCAGACGGAGCTGAAGCACGGAAGAATTTCCATGCTTGCCACTTGGTCAAAGTTCGGCATCATATTTCATTTGGTTGGTTTGTTTCAATAACATAGCATCGGAACAAATTGTATATTATGTCTTTACTTCTTAAGTTTGAGTTTGAACAAAGGCGACCATGGGCTACATCACCCCGGAGATCACTGGAAAATTCCCGGGCTATTTGAGCCCTTCCGCAGGCTTGAAGTTCGCGGATGTGCCCAACGGATTGGCGGCGATTTCCAAAGTTCCCGCTGCTGGGTGGGGACAAATCTTGGCTTACATGGCCTTCTGCGAGGTGTCCCAGGACCAGTCGGCGGGAACTCCTGCTGCGGCGGGTGACTTCGGATTCAAGGTGCTCACCGCGTCCGATCCAGAGGCCAAGAAAACCAAACTCGCAGCAGAGCTTGCGAACGGACGTCTGGCCATGATGGCCATCATCGGCATGTTCTTCCAGGCGGATGGCGGATGTGTTGTTCACGTTCACGGGCGGATGTTAAGTAGGTGCTTGCAAAGAGTGTAAACATATACATGGTATATTTAACATAATAATAATGTTAATTAGATGTTTCAGTGTGTGCTTGCGCGGGTTCGTGTGTGTTTGTGTGTGTGTGGGTGTGTGTGTGTGTTGTTGTATGTGCTTGGTCTCGTTTGTCTTTTCCTTATAATATTCAGAAACCGAATTAAGTGTAATTGTATGAGTTCCAAGTTTGTTTTTCATGGCTGCTCTCAGTCTCAGCTGTCAT